>VZSF01000225.1:250169-372530 GCA_013398295.1 Chionis minor
GGCTTGTGGCCCACCCGGCAGCCGAGGCCTCTCTCAGCCCGTGGTGGTGTCGAGAGGGTCCTTCCCCCCCACACACACCCAAAAAAATGGCGTGGTGCATCCCGGGTGGGCCCTCCCCGTCATCCCCTGGCCACTTCGGTGGGTACGGGCCCTCAGGGCGCCAGAGGCCTGTCAGCCCCTCCCTGCCTGAATCCAGTCCTCGCTCAGGCCAGGCTAAAACGAGCAGGAATGGCGTTGACGCGCGCTGCCCAAAGCAGGCAATGTAGTTCAGAGTGGTGTGGAAGGGCTGGAGTAAAAGGAATGGCAGAATGCTGTGCTGGCAACTGGCTCCCGCTGGAAACGGAGCAGAGCCCCCACCACCACCTCCGCTCACACAGCCGCTCTGCTACAGAGGCATTTCCAAAGGGAAACAACATGGTGGTGGTGTTGGGAACAACATCTTCCCGCGCACCCCCATGGCTCGACTTGTGTTCAATACCGAAACCCCTTCCTTGTAAAGTCATGCTACCATTTGTAGGCACTTTCATTCTTATGGTCCTCCGAGGCTCCCGTTTAGGTCAAGTCTCCCCTTCATTTGGAGTCTGCCTATTTATCCTCTTCCCTGCCTTCATGTAGTCTTTCCTCTCTGCACTTCTGCTCATCAGTTTATCTGCACGTTTGGAGATGGGACTGTCTCTTCTGTAGATCCATCATATGTGCCCGAGTCTTGCGCTTTGTGGAAAGCGTTCTCCTAAATCCTATGGAAGTGCTTGTTGCAAAGGCAGCACAGGTATATTAGGTCTGCAGCCCTGTAAAATTCAGTGGGGAAATGGTCTAGATATAAAAAAAAAAGTGAGTTGAAGTCCAGCTCAGGCTTTGAAGATCATGGGAGAATGACAGATCCATGTAGGTCATTTTGACTTTAGCATAACAGTCTTACTTTTGACTCTTGATACATGACAGAATATCCCATTTAGGTCTGCCTGAGCTAAGAAACTGAGAACCTTTACTTCCCAAAGAGGTTGACTGAACCAGACGTGATTACGTGCTCCAACAAATTAAAAGAAACTGCCTGAAACATACCAAACCACCATGCAACAAATCACTATCAAAATAAGCTGATATCATTTAACGCTGGACCCAGATAAAGCAACAACAATTACTTCACGAACAATGAGACACATCCGAAAAATGATGGTGAGAGTAACTGCTTCCCAACATCACCCGCCAGGAAGTCCGGGAGCAATACCCCAACCTTGAATGCCTACCTCTATCTCTTCTTTCCAAATGCCGACATTTATGCTCAGAAACACTGATGGCATTGTGGTCTGTAGAGAATTGGAGGAATTGTTTCTCTAAGTGTGCCTCAACTATTCTGATAACAAAATGAAGGTAAACTAGTCACCATCCCCTGAAAAATAACCGCGAAAATGATCTCACGTTATACTAAGCTTGATACCCTTGAAAGAATTTTACATTGGTCTACAATAACAATTTTTTCAGGAGAGGAATAACAGTGAAATAGTGTTTTGAAAGATAGAACTGGGGTTTTTTTGAAGAGTCTACGTAGTTTTTATAATCAATTAAACAATTGATAAAGAAGTTAGGATAACATCAGTGATGCCAGCAAATGATTTTTGATGTTTTCATATGAGAAGAAACTCAAGAAAGACCTCTGCTCTTTTCACCTTGGAGCTCAAATCTCATCCTAATGAAGAAGGAAAAAATTGCGTAAACCCTTCTTTTGCCACCTTAAGACTTTCGTGTCTCTTCTAGAATTTTACAGAAGAAGACTTTACTGAAGAGTTATGAGGATCTGCAGACACCATCTTTAAGCACTTTGTTATCTATGAAAGCATTTTTCTCCAGAAAAACTTGCTTCCTCTAGGATCTCTGTTTTATCAACTGTCTTCTTAGTGGCACCATCTTTTGTATTATCATTACTATGACACACCAGGGAAGCATTATGCCTGACCTGCACGTGTAAGTGATACCAGGCTTCTAACTGGCATCTTATACATACACAACCCCATCTGTTTCATCTTCACCCACACCGATTTCATCCTCACCAGATCACAGATACCACTACAAGCATCCAGGTACTTGTATCCAAGCGCCGGGGTATCAGGCTCTTCAAGAGTCACCTCCAGAAAAAGACTTTAACCTTCCCACCAAACCAGCGTAGTTTCCTAGGACACACTAGGATACATAGATGACATCTGGACTGAAAACTTTGATTCCGTCATTGATTTCTACCACAAATTCAGCAACCAGAATTGTCCATCAAGCTATCTCTGGAAAACTTACATCAGCATCGACTTTCTAGACACCAAGGTCAACATGAAAAATAGCAACCTTCAAACTACCATATGCAGAAAATCCACAGACCAACACACCTCCTTCCACAAACCAACAGCTCTCCAAAACACACTAGAAAAACTGATATGCAACCAGCCCACAGACATCACCTCATTTGCTCTGAGGAGAATATTCATGACACACCCTCACAATGCTACAGATGATGTTCATCCAATGGTGACCCTCCTCTAGGATTGCATATTTGAAGAAGCCACCTAAACCTTGTACAAACTTACTACAATACAGAGAGAAAATCCCCTACTGGGTGTCACATACCACAATATGCAAGAAATGTATACTGGAAAATGTTAACAAGTTGCAACCTATGTTGGAAGAAAATCGTACCTTGAAATTATTTTTCCTAGAAACACCCCTCCTTCCCTTCTGATGACAATCATCATCATTAGCTCCATTATTGAAAGCAAATTTCCATCAGACCAGCATATGCTGGCTAGAACCAGATAGCTCAAGAAAATCAGATCCACGTCTTGCCACAACCCTCATGATAAATGCCAAATAAATAATCAGAACCACCAAAATCCACAGATCCTACACACGCGGATCCTGAAACGTCATAGGCATCACACGATGCATTCACTGTTCTTGGGGGACTCTGTGGGTGAAACCAAACAACCACCATGTGCCACCTAACTAAGAAAGAGCAGCGACGCCCGGTTACCATTTGGAAAATTATATTCCCAAAACAACTGCTCTGTCTCTAACCTTGCAGTCCTAATGCTGCAAGATCAAAGATGGGTTGGACAACTAAAACGTGTAACTCTATCAGATACTACACACCGTATCAGATGGATTCAAGACAGACCTCTGAGTTGCCCCCTATCTCACGTCTTGCTGATTTTTGATGGGAATTACTGTTTCCTCCGATCATTTAGCTTCTGTCACCTCTTATACTCTTAGATGAGCCTCTGCTCCCAAAATAGCAAACACTTTTCTCTCAAATGTCTGATCGATTAAAACAATTAAGTGCAATTCAGAGTAATTAGCTACAATTACCTTCAAATTCTGTGTTCTAAACCCAAAGAGAAGTTCATCTACCTGAAAATGAATCTGCTTTATCTAGTATCTGCTTTACCCAACCGTATCTGTTGGCCTAATAAAAGATACTCTCTTCCTAAAAAATGTGGCTTTCTTTGGATTGAGTGAGGACTAATGACATAGGTAAAAGTTCCTCTGAACAAAGTCTATAATGCAAACTCTTGGCCCCTGGGCAGAACACCGCTCTTTGCTGTCATCTACAATATCTTTGTGTTGCAGGAGACAGTCACGAATATACTACCTGCTGTGATAAGACTGCTTAACTGCTACGATTTTTTCATCATTTTGCTTTGAAGCAAAACAGGAAACAGTGTTTACATAAAAGGCTGTGTTGAAAGTAGGTTCTCATTGCAAAGTCAATGCTCAGTGCAAAGTTGAGAGTCTTGAAGAATCTGAAAATGTCAAAAAGCAGCAAGCCTGCAGGACAGAGTAAAACATTAGGAAAAAAAAGGCATTTCTTTTATTTTAGTTTGTTCTCGTTCAAAATAGGGAGAATTACTGAAAGTTCTCCAGACCTACACTTCAAATGAGGCAGCATTTATTAACTCAAGAGAGATTATGCAGCTGAAATATTCCATTTCAGTAAAGCAGTAACTGCATCCATCCAACTGTGTCATTTTTTCAACAATCATTGTTAAACAAGTGTTATACTCTTACACCAGTGAGATTTTATTATGTGGAGAAATGTTCATAACTAACTTCTCTGCTATTACTATTGGTTGGAGTATTGTTGGCAAAATTATTTCATCAGCAAAATGGTTTTTTTGGACCTGGCACAAATGTTTTAGTGAGATGTATCAGTTTTGAGCATGTTTTGGACAGTAAGGTTTCCAAGGAACAGAACAGACTGCTTAGGGGATGTAAAGAGATCCTATACTGAAACTCTGATCTACTGACTGTGAATAGGAACATTTTGGTGCAAGTAGTGAAAACAGAGAGGTGTTTTCCATGCGCGTTTGGAGGAAACGAAATTCTGCAGCCTCCAAAATTGTCATGAAATGGACTTACCATTTTTTTCACTTCTCCACATTCTATACAGTGATTAATGTAAGTAAATATGTAAGTGGAAAAAGAAAGGTGGCACAATATGGCCAATAGCACAGAATGCCTCACTGAAAGCTTACGCTTTTATTTAAAATAGTATTCTAGAAAAGACTGGGAAACAGCAATTGATATACCAGGAAATATTGCTATATTTGAAAACAATGGAAAAATGCATTAAAATGTCATTTACATTTCCCAGTGAATTGCCATTCTGCTTCTTTCTAGTCTAGTGGGTATGACAAAGGTCAAAACAATGAAGCTGATTTTGAAATCTCAACAGAAATAATTAGTATATTAAAGGCTTTTATGATCATGTAAAAACTCTTAAATTAAGGTAGTAGAAATAGCTTTTTTTCCCTGTTCAGGGAAAATATTACTTGAAATGAAATTGTAGGAATGTTGTTACATTGTTTTAGAACTGAAGTCAGCAACAGTGTGTTGTGGAAAATACTGGGCAATCAGGGAACAGTTCATGTCTGTCTACATTTGGTAAAACAAAAAAAAAGCTCACGTTGCTTGTCAGTAGTTGGGGACCTCGGAGCCTGTTAAAAAGCTCAGAGAAATTGGTGAATATATTTTTCAGGACTTCAGTAGGGTTTGGGTCAGTTTTCTCCAGTCAGGAGGCTCAAAGTCACCTTATATGAATTTGTACAATTTATTTCTGCATTGTACAGGCTTCACACGTTGGGATTACATCACCTCAAGGCCTCTTTTGCAGAAGAGGGACTTTCTGGATATTTCTTTAAGCCAGATTTCTTTAGCGTCATTTGACTGTCATATCTCTTTATAGTGACAAAGTTTCAAGTATCCTCAGATAGACAAGGTCCATAACCGAGTTACCGGTGACGTGCAGAGCTGTGAGACTCCTGTGGTGCCTCATGAGATGGAGTCAAAAGAAGATCTGAGTCCATCCTGGCAAATGTAATCCATCCCAGGAGCACAGGCACTGAAGCACTTTGGTCGGAAGAATTTGATATTGGATAAAGTCACTCTAATAAAACTATATATTCAAAGTGTTTCAATTTTATTTTTCCAAACAAAGCAACAAAGCAAAACATATCACCATAAAATGCAATACATTGATTAAATCAAAGCATTGCAGAAATAGTATTTTTCATTAAACGATGTTGTCAATTAGTTGAACGTTTTCTACCTAGTTTCACAGAGCAGCCTTTCCTTCTCCGTGACTTTATGATGAAATACACGTAGCCCTAAGTTTTTATTAAGACCAACTACCTAAAATTTCAGATTCCAATTTACGATCCAGTTAGGAGCTGTATAACTTTACTTTCTTACGGCCATCTTCTGAGGAACTACTACACATCAACTGCTCTCAGCACTGCCTAGAAAAGGTGGAATTGCTTTGATGCCAAGGAAGAACCCGTTGCTGCTACTGCTAATCAGATTTAGTTAAGATACGTACAATTGCAAACAAATAATTTGTTGATAGCATTTGTGCAGAAGGACAGTTTTCTCACACAGGAGGATAAGAGGAGGGTACTGAGTCAGACGGAGATCCATCTAGCTCACACATGCCTGTGTGGGTGGCAGCTGCTGCAGAATTGGAATAGCCATGTCCAGCTGTGGAAAGCAGCGTGGCTAGCGCAAGCCCTGCTCTTTGGAAACCAGACTGCAGTTCCCTAGGGACTGTGCTTCACAGGGACGGGTTTGTTAATAAAGCGGAGTCTGGAGCTCCAGCCACCACGCTGGAATTTCTGGGTCTGAGACTCCTGAACTGGCTGGCAAGGTGCTTTAGGCCAAAAAACCGCCAAACCCAGGATCAGGCGCTGAAACCTGCAGCTCACCATCCACAGTGACGGGGAGCAGAACAGTTGTATGCTCACACAATATCCAGGCTCTCTTGCTGCCCAAGAAACCAATAGCCGCAAAATCAATAGTGAGTAAACCCAACTAAGACAAGAGAATAACGTTCTGATTTCAGAAGCAGCAGTGGCCAATAGCCCATGCCCAGGAAAAAAATAAAAGAACAGGGCAAGCATGTAATTAGACTTCCCAGTACACTCCAGCAGCCTGTGGCTCAGAGCTGTGCTAAGCCAGTGGTGGTATTTTTTGTGTTTAAGACTGTGCCTGAAGATGCCTGAGGATTCTGATGGTGTGTGAACATGTGATGGAGCTTCGGTGGGAGTGGAGTCTTGAATGGGCACGGGCAAGTGGATGTGACATGAAAAGAAAAGGCACAGCACAACAGCGATTACAACAGAGAATATGAGTCAGAAGCTGTCAGAGATACCCAGCAGTGCTCATGGCTCTCAGGAGGGGACACAGAGTACCAGATGATGTAGCGAAGATCCCTTAAGAAAGGATAATGAATAGGGAAGACCTGGAAATATTAAGTAGTGGATCAAGACCCATGGGAACAGAGCAAGACTGAAGCACTGGAGGTCAATGCAGTAGAGAAGCTGCTTCTTAAAGAGTAACATCTCTAAATAAGACTACCATTAATAGTACTAAGTACAAAGTGATATTTGAAATAAAGTTGATTGAGATAAATTAACTGTCCACTTGACGCAGACAAATATTTCTCTTAGAAAGAGGATATGGCATTCCCAGGGCATATGAGAGGAGGAAAGAGCATCTTCTTTTGGAAGAGAAAAGGCTTTATGCTTCTACTCTTCCCATTTATGTTTTGACATAAGCAAGAAATAAGTGCTCTCATAAGACGTAAGACATGAGTGCTCTCATCTCATCCCGTCAAATTTCATGAGCTACTTTTTTTCCATTCACCTCGCTGGCACCAGTCGTGTCGGTAGGTGCTCTCAGAGCACTGGACTGGGCTTGGCACAGAACAGCCCTTAGGGACGAGATGCTGGGCTCTCCCACAGGCACACAGTTTTATCTACTAGGTCATGGATTAGAGCACTCCACAGGATGTGGGAGACTTGCTTTCACATTCCTCTTTTGCCAGTTTGCATGGCAGTCTTAAGGATTTGGAAGAGGAAAGGAACAGAGAGAAGCAGAGAGTGTGTGTGTGTGAGTGTGTGTGTGTGTGTCTGTGTCTGTGTCTGTGTCTGTGTGTCTGTGTGTCTGTGTGTCTGTGTGTGTTGGAACGTCCGCCTTCATCTCTTAATTCATCTTTTCTCCACATATTTCAGTGGTTAAAGCATGGGACAAAAGCATCTGGATTCAATTCTGCCTCCATGAAGGAAGGCGCAGCAGCATGTCCCACTTCCCTGGAAAGTAGTACAATCATTTGCTCTTCTGACGTGGGAGCAAAGGCATTTGCGTAAGCCCACCTGTCAGAGTCATTCCACATTGCTTGGAATAATTAGAAGGAAAGCAAATTGAGGTTTTCCAACTTAGTAGAATGCTCAGTACAAAAAGGAGACAGCATGATTTGGCGAAGGGTTTAATGTAAATTATGATGTGATGTTGAATGTATAGTCTGAAAGCAGGGATGCAGGGCTAGGGCATCTCTCTTTGCAAATGCCTGCCCTAATTGTCTCTCCATCTTTTTCTGCTTTTCCCCCCACAACACAGGGGAACTCGCTGCTCAGCACTGGTCCCTGAGACTTTCACTCCAAGTACCTGCTATGGAGAACATAGACTACCGACCCAGTTCAGGACAGCATCCACCCATGCTTTGGCAAGGATCACATGAACTTTGGTGTCACAGTGCTCAGCATGGCAGCCACAATGTGCTGTGGATGATCAAAGCCTACGTGGTAGCCAGAGTAACCTGCCGAATCACACTTCCACTATTTTTTTCCTCCTTTATCAACTCATTTGATCCTGCAGACAGTGCCACTTAATAGTTCAAATAAAAACTGTGGTAAAAGCTTCCCAGGAGCATTACAAAGCAGAGTCAGGATTTACAGAATGAGGCCACCTACATAGTCAGTAGTAAAGAAAGGCACTTGTACTTGTTACCTTTTATTTCTAATAATCAGTTATCAGTAGCTCAGTAGTGCTAAAACTTGTATAACCTCTTCAACAAGTGCACCAAGAGTGCACAGAATCAGCAATGGTTTCAGGCACAGTGGAAGCAGAGACCAGCTCCCTCAGCATCATTTAGCTTGGGGCCTGAAGAAATCGGATTGCTTCTTCACCAAAAACTACTTGCAGATGATTACAACCTATTCTACTTCATCATAAAAAAAGCACAATAAAAGAGTGAACTGAAACAGGGAACAGTGCTGTTTATTCTGTCACACTTTTGAAGATCTGGATCCTAATCACATATCATAAAATATTTTGATGCCTCATATAAAGGCAAAGTGTGAAAAGAATACTTTGCTTGTTGAGAACTTCCTACTAATTATAGTTTGAAATGTTTCTCTTTGCTTTATTTACTCAAAGGCAGTTGTCACCAAGCTGGTGAACTTGGCTGAGACCCCAAATACAATGCCCTTGTTCCAGTTCCATTTCCTTGGGGACAGTGTTAAGGCCACAGTGAGGTCTCACAATCTGTCCCAATCTGGTACCTACATTCAAGAAAGACAAATTCAAACTGGAAACAGATCAGAGAAACACAGAAAAACAGAATATCAGAGGAGCAGAAAGCTTTCAAAGTCAAGGCTGGAGGGGTATAATTGCTAGCCATAAATACATTAGGGGATACAAGAGAGGAAAATGAGCTTATTTAAACTAAAGGTCTGCAGAGAAACAAATTAATATGATCTGCCAAGGAATATATTTAAGCAGGAAATCAGAAGGTGGTTTTCATAGAATCATAGAATCATTTAGGTTGGAAAAGACCTTTAAGATCATCACATCCAACCGTTAACCTCGCACTGCCAAGTCCACCACTAAACCATATCCCTAAGCACCATATCCACACGTCTTCTAAATACTTCCAGGGCTGGTGACTCAACCACTTCCCTGGGCAGCCTGTTCCAATGCTAGACAACCCTTGCAGGGAAGAAATTTTTCGTAATATACAATCTAAACCTCCCCTGGTGCAACTTGAGGCTGTTTCCTCTCATCCTCACTTGTTGCTTGGGAAGAGACTAACACCCACCTTGCTACAACCTCCTCTCGGGTAGTTGTAGAGAGCTCGAAGGTCTCCCCTCAGCCTCCTTACAACCCCAGTTCCCTCAGTCACTCCTCGTAAGACTTGTTCTCTAGATCCTTCACCAGCTTTGTTGCTCCTCTTTTATCTATTTAAGGAGTGATGTTCTGGAATAACCTACCAGTTAGAGGGGGCAGGGAACCTTTCTAGAAACCTCACTAGATAGACTTTACCTGTGAAAGGGATTATTGAAATATTTTATAAGTCTTACAGTAGCAGGGGTCTATCTCAGAAGGTCTTTTCCAGCCCTTCTTCAGTGTTGACTTCTGCTTATGGATGTAAAACCCTTTCTAACACTAAGGGGAAGATACTGCTTTGCTTGTGCAAGGTGCATATACCTGAAAGCACAGCGGAATTACATGGTTTCTAGCTTAGGGGAGCAGAGTATGTGGGTCTATACAATAAGGCTGTGTTTTGTGCAATTTTAGAAAGTATAATAGGAAAGAGTTCATATTGGACAAAAGCTCAACATCTTGGCATTGTTATCAACATGAATGGAGACGTTTAGAGGCTGAAACTGCAGTACAAGGTCGCAACTTTAAGCTTTATGCCGCTTTCTTCCCCCAGAGATCAATCCCAACTCTGCCTGTAAGTGGCACAGAACTGGATCCCACAAAAGAAAGGGGAAGTTTCAAACTCTTGCAGTAAAATAGGCGCAGCTGGTGGAAAGACCACCAGGTTAATCATTTTGCAAATTGGGAAGTGAATCTAGAAATGAGCCCAGGGAGAATTCTACTCCGTGCAAATGCTCTGGTGTTGGAGCCACCATGCACTGCAAGTCTTTGGACTGTATATGCAGGTGATGGTTTTATCTCCCTCTTTTGCAAAGCAATGTCTTTCCCGGGCATAAAGTCAACAACTTAGCCAGCTTAGCACTTTTACTTGTTTTTGCTCTCCAGACATCTTTTAATGAAAAAACCCCACTTGGTCCGAGGTTCATTTCTAGTTACGAGACTTGCCATTAATTAAATGGCAGTTTTTCAATCCCATCACCGCATTTATGGACAGCAGAGTTCAAGAAGTTCATGAACTGGTTCCCCACAGTTATCTTGAACATGAACTCACTGTTTAGTCAATCGCTTAGAAAAACAAAGCTGGACAGCTGGTCTCTGTGCTACTTACCACAGTCTAAGGGCAGGGACAGAGGAAATTTAGAGAATATTTCCAAATGCAGTCTGCCAGATTATTCAAATCTACAACACATCCGCATAGATGCTTGGTATTATTCGCTCTAGAATTTAACGGACGCTGTAATATGCTCTCTGTTTTATGAAGTGTGAAGGCTGACATCTGAAATTAGTGCTATTTCATAGCCCGGGATCCAATTGCTACATCTGGCTGTGTCATGTAGTCTGGGGAAGTGCCCTACCACAACGACTTGAGCCACAGAGGATGGTGAGACAGATGAAGCTAGATAATCTTTTTTATATCCATGAGGGTCAGTCTTTCAACACCGAGAAGAACTAAGACAAATAAACAGAAATGGGTCATGCTGTAATTAATGGCTCCAGAACACCATAAATCCAAACAGATTCTTATTTTCAAACTGTGGCTCGCTTCAGACTAATGTGAAAGTTTTAGAGGGGGAAAAAAGGTAACCTAGTAATTTCTTTCCTCTTAATTATTGAGCTGGATCTTTCCGACATAACACTTTCAAACTAAATATGCACGTAGACACACCTAAGATCTGTGTATATGTGTATGCATGTCTGTGCCCAGTATGTCATTTGAGAGGCTTCTTCCTCTCCCAGTGTTTCCTCATCCTAAGAAAACATCATGTCCTCACGCTGTAACTGTGTAAGAGCATTTCAAAAATGTTGCCACGTGGACTTAGATATCCAATGCAATTTGATGCTGCCCCGTTTTTTTTGTATTCTCTGGCGATCCAAACTGATTTTCATTTTAAAGTCCTTGAACAGCAGCCTTGAGGAAGAAATGGGAAAAACGGCTGCAAAGATTATTTTCAACGCAGATTACCAGATTCACCACACACACCCACATCACTGCAGCTCTGTAATATTACAAGATTTGCCTTATGAGAAACTGAAGATTAATTCAAGGGATTGATAAAGACGATTGATTAGTACTATCCCCAGCTCCCAAACACATGCGCACGTGTGCACACACATATGAAAACTGTAGTCTCGACGCAGCGATCACTTTCATCTTTCTGATTGTATGATTCTGACTCTTACTTTATTGCATGCTGGCTTGTTGAGTACAATCAGCCTGATTCAAAACCCACTGAAGTCGGTGAAATATTTCCATTCAGAGTCAGAGACTGCCTCCTTTTCTTTTACACCCCACCTCCGGCACCCCAAGGTATCATCTCTCCTCCTCCTCTATGGCTTTGGCACCAAAGAAAGAAGGGAGGAAAAGCAGGGAAGGAGGAGGAGGAATAAAGTGAAACTCCCGGGGAAAGCTGTGTCACTTGTGCAAGCTTTGTGTTCTGATGGCTGTTCAGATCAAGCCTGTGATTCTGCATACTAAGTGCCAAATACATACTGCATGATTTGAAGAAAAGCTTCTGCTTAAACATCACTCCTTGAGGCTGGCTTTTTGGTAACGCATTCCTAACAACAGATTTTCAAGTAGTTTATCTCATTTTATTATGAAAGTTCAGGCAGTACCTCTCTGTGAGTTGCATTAAATCCCTCCCCCCCCCATCTTTTTTCTTTTTTTTTTTTTACTTTATTTTGAAGTGCACCACGCATGTGGATTGTCAGTGTGCCAGCCCTCGTTGCAAATAGCACACTGTCCTTCTGTGCCCTGGGCCTCCTGCTTGGTCTGGGAAATGCAGTGTGCTAGGAGTTTCTGGCCTCCTTTGGGGTTAGGTATGATGGTCTCCGTTGTGCGTAAGCAAGTGGTTTCAATCCTTAATTGCAATGGGGAAGTGGTCAGACAACATACAGTCCTGGCAGGATAATGGCAAAATGTCTTGGAGGAAAACCAGAAAATAACAAATACATTACATATGAAGTGAATATGTATTTCTAACAAAACCTGGAAAATGTGTAACATGTAGGAAAGCAAAATAAAAATATTTTTTGACGGTGCTTATTTGAAACTAGAGCATTATCTCATGCCATTCCCCTATTCCTCTTTACAGAAATTAAAGAAGTGGTCTCAACATTTTCTTCTTACATCACAATTACACAAATCCAAACACTTGTTATGAAGAGACGGATGTGGGTTTTCATTATAATTATGAATTCAAAGTGAGCTGTCAGTCATCAGTAGCGAAGCACCAAGTTACAGGATTTTGCCTTGTTTTATCTGGGAGAGAGAATTGCTTCATCACAGCAGAACACTAATATCTTGAACTAGACAGCTCACCTCTTCCGAAGAGACAGGAAATCTTTCACAATATCATTTTGGTAACTCACTACATCCTTCTGAGATATGTTTTACTTTATTCACTTTACAGAGGATTAAACAGAGACATGGAAAACTTAGCAGCTCTAAGTCTCTGTAATTCAACATGACAGCTGGGAATTACTTCCAGGAATCGTGTTTCCAGTGCTTTCTTACAATCACTTTAGTGATTCTCTTGAAAACGTGCTGGCCAGGATAAAATCCAGCTCATGGTCCCAGTCTTGTTTATGAAGTTGATTATCTGAATACGCACCAGCCATCATACACATCCCTGAAGGGGAAAAAACCAAACCAACAACAACAAACAAACAACAAACAAGGAACAACCTCCCATTTGAGATTTTCAGAGAGAGCTACTTGGTCCCACAGCTGTCACTGGTACTTTCAGACAAGGCTGCACATCACTTACATTCAGGCACTTCTGTGCCTGAACAGGTTTTTTACAGGGGTGGATGCATTCTGCCTCTTGCTGACCTCACTTTGTAGCCATGACCTGTTCGTGCTACAGACATTAAGGTGCCATGACATTATGTAGATAAGGTAATACAGGCAGTAACAACACTAAAGATGTTGGTGGCTGTTTCTCAGCTGGCAGCCCTCTCTCCCCCATGAATCCCCAAGTATGTTTCTAAATGCATCAGTATCATTGTACTCACCTAACAAACAGGGAAATTGAGGCATTGTCACGTGAGGGTGGTCTGGAGACCAGTTCAAGTCTATCAAGAAGCTGGGAAATGAAATTAAAAGAGGTTTCTACTGCCAAATCCTGTAGAGATGCCATTTGACCATGCTGTCTGCTCTCAGCCTGTGTAATTGTTTGAAAGCCAAGCCAATGCTACCTCAATACAATGCAACAAGACTAGTATACAAGTATTAATAAAGCGTCAAGACACTAATTCACCCTCTGAAGTGATACGCTTTGTCTTCATCCCACTCCCCTCACATCTGTTTTTCTGCCCTTTACGGAGTGGAACTCATAAATGCACATGAAAAATTGTATGTCCATGAGCAGCCCAGCTAGTTTTAGATCACAGGCTTTCCTGGCGATGTAAATAAATCCTCTGGGTTGTTCAGTAAAGGACCAAGCCTATGTCTGATTCTACGTGAGAAAAGCACAAATAATAGTAACTCCCACTTGGTCCCAGTCCAAAATAAAATATCACTTGGAAGATAATAATTTAAGACTCTTTTTGACAGTAGAAATTGTCTTAGAATATATGCATGGAAGAAGGCACAAGGGTCATAGCTTAATTCAGCAAGAAATGTACTGGTTTACATCACCTGAGAAGTTGTGACAATAATTCTTACAGAGCAGGTCAAGGTCTCATCTTAACTCATTTCTTTCTTCAGAAATAAGGCAGTTGGTACCCGATGCCAGTGGGACTGTGGAGTCATCTTGCTGTACCAGAAATGCATGTGCGCCTCCAGCTTCTCCAGGACATGTTTTACTCCAAATCCACTTTGATTCTAGAAGATGCGTGTGGATCTTTATAGCCTGAAAAATATTTATAGCACCTTGTGTTGCTATAAATCTGTTGCCTGTTTAACTATGACAACGTGAACAGCATATCCTGATATATCCAGCATTACTCCAGATGCTCCAGTTGAAGCCAAAACCTGAAAAGAAGCTTTCCTTAGTCAGTCTAGTGCTGGGTAAAAAGTTCTTCTGCATTTCCCCAAGGCAACAACCCTAAGATATTATAAAACCTGGCGCATGTGGAAAGTGCTACTCCAGGGCTGGTTTGGATCTATTTCCCAGTTTCTGTATGCACCTAAAGTTTATAATTCACCTGAGGTGCACTAGTTTGTTTGCAGCTCAGTCACCACCATGTGGGGAGAGAGGAAATATCCATTTAAAAGTCGTTAGACTCTTTACCTGCTAGTCCAAATGCCTTTGCTGATATTGAAGAGCTTGTACTCGGAGGCTCCGCTCAGCCTGACCGGAGAATAGGAAGTGAATGGATTATAACCCCGTCTGCTGTTGTGTCTACATTTTGTAAGAAAAAAGAGGAGAGGAAAGGAAAGAAGAGGAAAGCAGAGGAGAGGTTATCTTACTTCAGAGTTATATTTCTGAATTAAAAATACAGCATGTTTATGAAAATGAGGATTCTTCTGGAAAAAACCCCTATATATTGTGAGAAAACAAAAGGAGCCGCTCTACTGAGGACACTGATTCAGTTGTTTATAATCAGAGCTCTTTTTTCTCTTCTCACTTAGGATTGACCTAGTGCTGCACATAAAAATATCTTGGGGAAATGTCACTGCCATTTTTCAATGTATTAGAGTGGTTTCAGATGGCTAGAGAAAACTGCTAAGACATTTTCCACCCAAGATGACATTCAGAGCTCTGAAGCATAAGTGAAAACAGCAAATTGGTTTGTGCAGTTTCCATTTGCTCTTTTCGCTTGCTTGCAATACACCATTTTCAGTATCAGACCTCAATACCTGGGGAGTTAGTTATCACAAAACAAGTGTAATTCTCCATTCCGGTAAGAGTTTCCCAAAGGATGAATGTTGCTCACTCTAAAACTGTGTTAAAATTTAAGTTTCAGGTATGGTTTTTAGAAGTTGCCAGCTAGGTTTGAACGCTAAAAAGAAAATACCTTTGTTGTAGGATTTACCTTCTGATATTTGTAATCTCCTATGTATTGCTAGTTTATAGCGTCAAATGAATGTGTGCTCTCCACCCTTTTATTAGTCTTCAAGATAATACTGGTACAGCTAAAGGTCCAATTCAGTCCCAATTTAAAAAAAAAAAGTCAATGAAGCTGGCCAAGAATACACAGGATTAGACACCAAATGCCTGCGTTTGAAAATCTTTATTTTTCCGTATTAAAAATAATGACATTTATCACAGCAATGAACCCAACCGTTTTTACTAGTATTGAATATCCATCTGCCAATATGAGGAAATATTACTTAAATTTGAGGAAAGCTTGCTGGTAACCAAATTAAAAACGATGAAAGAAAACCCTGAACTCAAAATAAAGACATTGGCATCGTGTTTTATTGTTTTTCTTTGTGATTTAGTTTCCTGTTCTGTAATCAATTGCTTAACCTTTTAGTAGATTAACATTATTTTCATTGTTAACCTTGTCCAGCAAAAGTGAAAGCAATGTGGCAGATGCAGCTTAGTCTGTTCCCACAGTAACAGGTAATCTACTTACAAGGTAAATTTGCATAACATCGATGAGCCTAAAGCCCAGCATGTCTTGTAATACAGCTGCAGGAGTCAGCTTAAAGATAGCTGACAGCAGGGAGGAATTGAGTGGAGGCAAGCTCCCGTTTTCCAAGCACAAGCCAGAGGGCAAAGAGGAGGCAGCAGGAAGACAACCAACTAGCTAAAATGCTCATACATAGCTATTCTTCCAGCTCACACCTTGCGCTTGCTGGTTTATAAGGCAGCAAGGAGAAATCAGCTTTGTCCACAGCTGACCATGCAAGCACAGGCAAAGATCCAAAGATGAAATCTAGGCTGCGGTTTTCTGGCTCTTGAAGCAAAATCAGTGCCAAGTTAGGTACCTGCAGGAGGGGTCTGCGCATCATTAACACCTTCTCTCTGTTTCTTGAATACGAAGTCATAGTTTGGCTTTCCTAGGTAGCAGGTAGCCTGAATCAAATCTCATTCCCTTGAACTCATAAACTATGGTAGCTGCAACACCGAAGTAAGGCAGCTGTACCACGAGATCTGAATGTGATCCAGCCTCACCAGCACCAGCTTTGGAATCCAGTTTTAGATATGTTGCAATGAATAACAAAGAAGTCAAGAGAACACAAGTGAGAAAGGTCAAGAGAGATAAAAATAAACAGGCTTATTGAGATTTTGCACGAAGCAACATCCTTGTGACTTAATCCTGAATTTGGAAGTGTATTTGGGTTTATTTTCCCACCTAGGTGCGTGCTGAAGGTGGTTCTGCCTATCTCTAGCATTGGTCAACACTTTTTGTTGTAGCATTCTGATTTAGCTTCTTATCAGTCAGTTAAGAGATCTTTCATTCTCCAGGTTGAAATTTATGATGTTGGATACCCCCAACTTAAGGGTAACTTAAAAAAAAAAATATTCTAGTCAAAACCATTTAGTTTGAACATGGTTAGTGAGTTATTAGCAGCTGGCAAACAAAAAATCTTTTTGGACTACAGATGTTTCAGTATCTGGCTTTAAAGGGATTTTCCCTGCAATTATGTTAAATTACCCACAAACTCAGTTTCTCCCTTAGTTCAAATGGCAGAAGCCGATGTACTGGATCGAAATGTTCCAGTCCCTCAAATTCATGTTGCAAAATACTGCTGAGCACTGGGACTTCTATTCTTTCAGTTTCCTTTTTTTAAAATCTGGGAAGAAGACACACAAATGTGTTAAGAGTATAGAAAAGATCACAAAGGAAGCTAGGAAACATGCAACCAGCATACACATTATAGTACTTTCTGTATATATCAGAATCATGTACTATTTTAATTGTAAGAGTATTTTTTTATTGTTTCTTTTCTGGCAAGCCTTTTTTGGAGATAAAAATGTTTTGGGGAAGGCATCAAAAGATAGAGTATTGTGCAGAACTGGCCAAACTCTTTCTAAAGCCTCAAGCGATTCAAGAATGGCTCCAGCAATGAAAGTACATTGTGACCCCACGGAAGTGGGCAGAAATGTACCGCCACAAATTTTTTTAACCCCAAAACACTGGGGCCCTCCGGAACTCAGGTATACACGCAGCTCCTGATGCAGGAACTCCTAGAGATCCTGTGCTAACTATCGCTTCAAGGTTTGTGGTGAACCTCCTGTGGCTATCAACCTGATGAAGACTTTCCTGTGTGGCTGGGCATACCATCAGGAGTGTTAGCAGTCTCCACCGTAGTGCTCATCTGGCTACAGCAGCAGGTCAGTCAAGGGCGACCACCGTTTTGCAAGGCAGCTGGTTACAGGAGAAACTTTCACAGATTTATGCTGTTGGCCCAGTATCTGCTTGTGTAGATGGCAAAGCTCATCAGTTTGCAAATGAGCTGGAGGAGCCATTCGTATGGTGCGCAGGACCAAGCAAACTGGACAACATGCCTGACTCTATCTGCCATACACCAGCATCGTATGCACAAGAGCCACAGTATATGAACCATAAATGGCTGCAAGTTATTCACAGGCAAGAGGTAAAATGACTTCCCAGCAACACCACTGGAGGATGAGTCAGGCTGAGGCTGCGCCCTTGAAACAGGATGTCCATCAATCAATACCAACTCCTACCCGCTTGCTTTTTCCACATAGGTGGGGATTTGGATTACCAGCAACCAACACAACAGCACATGTCTAAAATCACAGCACAAGACTCACGATCTAGCCCTGCTATGGGTCATCAAGTGCAAGAGGTAGTGATCCAATATATGAGAATTCTTATGCGTGAAGGACTGTAAGATGGTTTCTGGTACTAATAGCAGAGTCTTGAACCCAGCACCAGTTCCCATGCCAGGGGCTGAAGATACTAACTACCTGCTGTACAATTTCCATGAGCAGAAATTTGGTTTTGAATATGAATGTTCATAATTTTCAACATTATTTTCAAAATGTAATTCACCTTTTTCCCTTCCCTTCCCTTCCCCAGTTTCCCAGTTCCCAGTCAAATGTGAATTTGTTGGCAGATTCAGGAGGTTGCAATGATGAGTTTAAATATTTTTTTATTATCAGTACCTTACTTCTTTGTTTAAATGGCTGAGAGTCTCTCATTGTTTTAATGTTTTCTACTACATTTTACTTAAAATCAAATAGATAGTTTATAGTTGTACTAATTTTCCTAAACTGCAGTTTTGTCTTAGTATATATTGTCTCCAAATGTTATAAAATCCCAAGAAAAGAGAGATTAACAGCAAAAGAGTATATATTCCCATGGCCAGAGGGATAGGAATAAAAGATGGAGCAGGGGAAGGAAGAAAAGACTGGAGAATGAGAAAGAGTGATGACATCTGTTTTCTCAGATGAAAAGCTATTGTCCTTTGAGACTACTTAACGTATTTATCTTTTAAGGGAGGAAAAAAATTCCCACTAGATAGACTGAAAAATTGACAAAGGTCTGAGAAATAGGATCTTCTCAGGCTTTGTCCGTAGGTGGGTAAAATCATAATAGCTCTGTTTTTCTTGGTTTTCTTTACATGAGAAAAACTGAGTAAGAATGCCTTACTATGCATAATTGTAAGGATATTCATTTCTTTGAGTCTTTTTACACTGTATCTCAGTCAACTGAAAGGTCAATTTAGTTATTTTTCCCTCCCTCGCATCCTATACTGAGGAAGTAAAAAAACACCAAAACATGTAGACAGGTCTTTCAGATTTCAGTGAAAATAACAGATGTTACCCATCAAAACAGCTTCCACCCAGAGCAAGGGTGACATAGCCACAGAGTGACTGAGATTTTCCTTCCAACAGACAGAGTTTTATCTCAGACGGAGCCAGGCGGTACTTTTGCTTAGCTGAAACATCTTTTGCTTAGCTGAAACATGGTTTCACCATAGAACATCCTCTGCTTTGGGACTGAAAGGAAACCTTTGATCTAACTGCATCTACCAAGTTACCATATAGATGATGGAGCATATTGACTGTAAAAATTGCTAGGCTCAGCTTTTGTTTGTTTGGCATAGCGCATGCAGAAACTTTGGTTACATATTGTTTTGGTCAGATGTAGGTTTTGCATTCCCTTCGTATTGCCTGGTCAGTACGCTGGGAAGACCACCAATCTTTTGGGTGGGCTCTGGAACAGACCCTGATTTCGCAATTTATTTAAATTCAGGGCATGAAGTCGTTGTAACAAAACCACAAAAGCCATGGAGTTTACAGACAAACTAAAGCCTCTTTTCCAGTGGCTTCAATGCAGTTGCAGTAAATACCAAGCAAGGAAATACGGTTTAACAAGGACTTAATTTCTCCCCTAAAGCAGGGGATAGCTAGAAAGACTGTCACTTCATGTGTGTGCCAGTGCCAAGCACGGATGCAGTACAATAGTGATCTCAAATTCAGTACATGTTCAACCTGACTGAAAATAAGCTCCTGGTCAAACAACTTCAGAGCACAGCACAGAAAATTTGAATCCTCTCTTCCTCTGTGTGTACAGCAGTTTGGAAAAGCTGGTAAGAACCAGGGACTTCCATACTGACCTTAGTCCATCAGCATATGTCCTGTAGGGCAGATGTCAAAATAATAAAACAATATTTTAAGGCAATATTTTTAGAGCCAGCAGAGAAGCTGGCTATGGGCTCATCCATAGCATGGGGATGTGAGATAGGTGGGACATCTGAGCTCAGGCTGGTCATGCATGGAGCCTGGGGTACTTTTGACAGCTCCTGCATACCGTTACACCAAACCATCCGTGTTGGAAAACACATTTAACAAGAACCCTTCAGCTAGAGGTTGTGAAGAACAGCTACTCTGTTTCCCAATGGCACTCAGTCCAAGCGTTTGTAGGCTGGAAGAGAGTAATGAATTGCATAAGAGCCGTAAGAGATACTCAGTTTTAATAACTAAATGGGAGTAGAACTCACTATAAAAAAATCTAGCTCTAATTGGAGATGCACAACATGCTTAAAATCGGGTTCAAGATTATCAGGACCAAAGTGTTGCTACTTCAAGCAGCTGCAGCAATAAAAAAGCCAAAGCCAGTCATGAGAAAGGTCGTTTGTCTGTGTTAAAAGGTGTCATCGCCATTACTTTTTTCCTCCAGCTGATGGCTTTCTGACAGCTTTTACTTCTGCCTTCAGCAGGCTCCTTGCCTTGCAGTGCACCTTTGGGTCCTGAAGGGTATCACAGTGCTGTTATTTCTGCTCCCAGGCAGGGCATCTTCCAGCAGAACTAACATTTCAGTTCCTGAATAGCTTTTACTAATCAAGCTCTGCACATAAGTGTTTGGTTTTAAGGGATAATGCTGTGGCTTTTTACATTGTCTGCAAGTATGCAGGGCTGCTGTGCAGTACCAGGGCTTCTCAGGAGACCTGTTAACTGCTTTTTAGTATTTCAACCTCTGACCTGCATGTTAATGTATTGTTATAATTGGAAAAGTCAGTCCCTTACTCAGCAGTTTTGCTCCATGTGTGTGTTCCAAGTCTTACTTGCTGACTTTATTGACACACATAATAAGTTTATTGCTTCTCTTCTTGCTGGATACTGCTATTGCCAAGTCCCAGGCATGCAATCTTCAGTCTTGATGGGAATGCAAAAGCTAAAAAAGGACAAAGCCTGACATTTCTACCCAGGACTGAAGTGACAAAGTTGTCAGGTAACAAAATGAGGGAGGGAAATGCATCCTTTCAATAGAAAAAATGTTGATCCAGCCCATCAGCCCTATCAATATAGGTTGGCAGAGTGCTTTTTCTCAGTCTGCCTCTGGCCATAGGGACTATTTGTTCCCCATCAGCATAATAATGGACCATCCCTTAGTTATTTAAAATGGAATTTGATTGTTTTTTTCTGCTTTCCAACTTTGTCCACAAAAGCCTGAAAAGAGTTCATAGGATCACAGAATATCTCTAGTTGGAAGGGACCTATAAGGATCATTAAGTCCAACCCCCAGCTCCTTGCAGGACTACCTAAAACTAAACCATATGACTAACAACATTGTCCAGACATTTCTTGAAATCTGACAGGCTTGGTGCTGTGAACACTTCCCTGGGGAGTTTGTTCTGGTGACTGACCACTTTCTCAGTGAAGAATTATTCCTTGTCCTACAATTAGGCCATATTAATTTCTGCTGAAGCGTGGCCAAAGGTAGAAAACTGTTTTAGAGCCTTTGATTTTAAGTTTAGGGTGAGCAGTGTTGCCACTGGAATAAAATGACATTTTAAAAAAGAAAGAAGAGGGGCTGTGAAGAGTTAGGATTAATGGGGAAAGTGGGCATTTCCTACCACCACACAGAGAACAGTAATTTGAAATGGAAGGGTTCAGTAAGAAGAAACTTGTTTGATATAAAAAGTTAGCACACCGCTAGACAAACAGCTTACTACTGTCTCACACAGCCTTGCATTCGTTAAGATCATTTTTATTTTCTTCTTTTTGTGCTCCTTTTTAGGATGACCACAGATTTACTTCAATGGCAGCTTAAGTCTTTCAGCAGAAGAGGGAAAATCAAGTTTTGGGCGTTGTGAGCTGACAGTGAGGCTAAAACTAGGACCAGGCCAGTCACCCCAAGGGCAAGGAGGGCTGGCATAAAAGGGGCAGAAGTGGGCAAAGTCTTGCATAGCTACTTCTGTAGCTTGTGCTACTGCTTAGGAGAAACAAGGAGTAAAGTAATGACTTGTAGGGGGTTTGGCCCCTACCAGCCGAAGTTGCCACACAACATGCCTCAGCAGCATGTCTGCCTTTCCAGGACTCTATCAGAGACAAAAGTAGGGAGAGAAATGCCCAAAGCAGTTGTCTTCTCTGCCTACATGTAAAATCAGGCCCATCCTGCTATAATGGAACTGGCTGGAATCACAAAAGGAATAAATCAGCATATCCCAATTGTCCTCACTGAATACACTCATGGGCAATTGCCTCTCCATCTCGATTTGGGGGTGACTCCCCATCATCTTTCCCTACTGTGTCCCAGGCTGCGACCTCTGTGATCACAGGGTGTGCCGATTCATGAAACATCTCCATCTGAGACAGATAAAATTGGGATAAATTTGACGGCTCAGATTTTAGCTATACCAGCTTCCTGAACTGACTTGCCACATGTTCACAGCCACTAGTACCAGCACGGGAAATGGATGGAAATGGACATTTAGGGACAGAGGAAGGAGAGCTGGACGATGTCATCGTCAACTTACATGAGCTTCAGCTGTTAATAAAACCACAGTGTAAGAGCTGTGGCTATGGAAGAAGGCTTAGAGCAAGGCACACACCTGCATCACCATCTCTTAAGTACATTATCTGGCCGTGAAGCTAGTCTGATGTATGTCATGCCTGAATAGCGATTATTAGGGCAAGGCACAATTTTTAAGCAATTAATTTCATGCCACACTTAGCTACAGTGGTAAGAACCACAGATAACTCTCTGGGTTTCATTTCCTCCATGTGGTCACGGATTTTCCAGACCAGCTCGACACCTTTTTCTGCAGCCCATTCAAGCAGTCCTAAAATCCCATAGCAGTGGTTGACACTGCGAGCTCCCTCGAATTCAGCTTCCATTTGTACCAACACGGACTCGATGGCGTTGTTTGTAAACAGTGAGCGAGTCCTCTAGCTCGCTTCGGCCGTGCGAAAACGAGCAGCATAATCCCACAAAACGAACAGACAAGTACTGCAGACTGAGTCATCGTAGCACCGCTTCTCTTGTGCAAACATTGCCAACGTAGCCGAATAGCCTGTGGGAGGCTGCCATATTACCTTCTGACTGTACAGTTTTGACGAGGATAAAATAAAATGTCCCGGTGTCCCGTGGGAACGTGGATGTCTTGGTCTCAGATGCGAAGGAGTGAAGTGTTAATCATTCATTGCATTCCCTTAATGAGGAACTGCATTAACTGTGTCATTTGCTATTATTGCTTGAAGGGTTGGGGAACTGTGTTACACTCATTCAGCTCAGATCCTGCACACAGTGAGTTTTCCCAGCAAGTGCGTACCTTACCATAAGGAATAGATCTGTTGGAAAAATGCTGTGATTGATTACGAGTGGTCTTGTTAACCAGAGACATTCCCAAATGGCAACATCTGCTTCTACAAACCAGGAGAAATGGAAATACTAGCGAAAACACTAAACTCAAGGCAGCAGGTGGTGACTTTGGAACAGTTGTCTTTTCATCTTTAGAATATGTTACCACTTTGCCAGTGTTCTGTAGATATGCCAGGTGACTCGATTCTCCTTTTTTTTTCCTTTTCCTTTTTTTTTTTTTATAAAGTGAAATAGCATGATGCTTCTGGATGCAGATGAACAGATCAAGAAATATCTGTATTTAATGTGAGGAAAAGGTATTTAATAAAACTTAAGAAGAAGTTAAATGTCTGGTAGGTTTTTAAACATTTTTGTTTGTTTGTTATAGGAGCTATTTTTCTTTTAACCATTTTTATTACCACAGCAAAATTAAAAAGGACAAACAAATATTTTCTTCTATTCTAGATACACCATTTGTCCTGCTCCCAGGGTATCAGATGGGTGCCTGTCTACTCCCGGTTCCAAACTGTCGTGCAGCAAAGAGGAACGGCACACTTTCAGCCCTCTTCCTGCAGCCGTGGAAAGCTGGGATTTGCTGCAAAGCCAGGTAGCATGGAAGTTAAATCATTTGGAGAGATCCTCCGCCAGGCTGCTGGCTCACCACGCGCCCCAGCGCTGCTCCTCACTGAGCAGAGGCGGCCACAGTCAGAGGGGACATTTTCACCCTGAGGGCAGCAGGCTCTGCCTGCCAGGAGCTCTGGCTACCGTGTCCCCCTGAAGATTGAAAGTGGTGGCTTGCTGCCAGGAGGAAAACCTGGAAAAAGCTGATTGCTTCGGGGGCAGTAGCTCATTGGCAGCTGAAGAGCACCGCTAAAATGTCCCACTGGCTGCAGCCTGCTGCTGGGTGGGAACTGCTGTGAGGGGAGGGGATGATACTGGAGAAGGGCATTTTCCCGTTTCCCAGTACTGTGTTTCCAGTTAAGGGAAGGCATCATTAAGTAGCCAGATGTTTTGTGTCTCTGTAAGTATCCTGGGGGCTCTGGAATACCTTGCCCTCTCCCCTTCTAGAGGGTGCAGATGCCCACACACACTTGGGCATGCTCACTCAGGGCATTCTGGTCCCTTTTGGGACCTTGTCATATGTTTTTGCCATTTTTTTTTCCCCTGTAGCAGGCAGAAGTACCTGTAACCATTACATACTGGTTTGGGTTTAGGGGTTTTTTGTGTTGTTTTTTTCGGGTTGGGTTGGGGGTTGTTTTTTGGGGTTTTTTTTGATTTTTTTTTCAAAAAACAGGGTCCCATTCTCTTCAGGAGAAGGTGCTGTGGTCCTTTGATGGCTTCACACTGACCCTGACAAAGGCATCAGATGTACCAACTGCCCAGCTAACCTTGTGGGTGTCCCTACAAGTAAGGGACTGGCCCATCCTACCAAGTCTTGGGTGCACCGTAGGCAGGGGATGGGGTATGGTGAAAAATGCGGTTTTATAGGATGGGGTAGTTTCAGCCAGGCAGGGGGGAACCTCTGTCCTTTCAGCACGAAAACATGCAGAAGGGTCGTTGGCTTCCCCACTCCTCTACCTGCCACAGAATATAACCTAAGAAGCAGGAAATTGGGTTCAAAGCCAAGTGCTGGTCTTCAGGTACTGAGACCTGGGTGCCGAGGTGCCTTGACTGTGTTTTGTTTTCTTAGCAGTTAGCTGCATCTATGAAATAGTGCTCTAAACGAGGCGAATTCATACTCTCTGCTTTTAGATATTTAAACTTGTCATGCTCCGAACTGCTCCCAAGCTAAAGAATGAAGGTGCCCTAACAGAGATGTTGTGCACTCAGAGGAAAAATTCACTAAGAAAAAAACAGTCTCTCTTTAAAAATACCATAATGCGATGCTGCACTGCAATGATGCAGGAAATCCTTACACTCACTGTATTACCAAACAAGCGGAAAGAGAAGCATAGAGGAGGCTAAACCCATCTATTTGTTATCTTGCATATTGTTTAGAAAAAGAAAAAAACAATTTTGCAGTTTGGGTATGTGTAATCTCGGAAGCTCTCAGCCTCAAGCATAGATAAGAAATACATATATAAATTACAAATTGGGACAAATTCAGGTGTAATTTTCACTTTCTCTCACTGGTCTGAAGATTAGCTGGCTAAGCAAAACACTTCTGTATCTGTGTGTAACAAAGCAGAATTTGGCTGTTCTTCAGGGCTGTGGGTGTTCGCTGTGGGTTTTACTGACACATTCTGGTACTCTTTAAGGGGAAACTGTCTTAGTGTGGGGTGGGCAGAAAGGGTTAAGAACTCACTGCTGTTGTGTGTGACAGTATTTTTTTCTCTATTTCGTTTTCACTGTACAGCAAAATAGTTGTTCTGCTTTAGTTTGTTAATGAACTGAGCACTGCCATCTTGTGTTTTTTCCAGCAAGCGCAATTATTCTTTAAAATACTTCAAAGGGCAGGAATAAAAGGTATCCATGAAGAACTTGCTGGCGGATTACTTGCCACCTCTGTTACAATGCCTCTCTTTACATCTGTGATCTTTGGGTGAATGAACCTAAACATGCAAGGAATAAAGCTAAATTGAAAGTGTAATATAATTTTAAAAGCTGAGATGTATAGCTTTGACATATATTGAGATTTGAACCTTCCTTCCTATTGCTTTTCAGATGGAGATTCAACAGTACCATGTGAACTTTGCAATCTGGGACCCCTATGTTTCTCTACACAATTCTGAGACCACTTTGATGGTGGTCTTGTGGCAAGCAGGTCGAGGGAGGTCATCCTCCCCCTCTACTCTGCCCTGGTGAGACCACAACTCGAGTACTGAGTCCAGTTCTGGGCTCCGCAGTTTAAGAAAGACAGGGAACTGGGAGAGAGAGTACAGCAAAGGGCTACAAAGATGATTAGGGGGCTGGAGCATCTTTCTTATGAGGAAAGGCTGAGGGAGTTGGGTCTCTTTAGTCTGGAGAAGAGAAGGCTGAGGAGGGATCTCATCAGTGCTTACAAATACTTAAAGGGAGGGTGCCAGGAGGAGGGGGCCAGTCTTTTTTCAGTGGTACCCAGTGATAGGACAAGGGACAATGGGTACAAACCTGAATAGAGGAAGTTCCATCTGAACATGAGGAGGAACTTCTTTCCTTTGAGGATGGCAGAGCACTGGCACAGGCTGCCCAGAGAGGTGGTGGAGTCTCCGACTCTGGAGAAATTCAAAACCCGCCTGGACGCCACCCTGTGCAACCTGCTGTAGGTGGACCTGCTCTGGCAGGGAGGTTGGACCAGATGATCTCCAGAGGTCCCTTCCAGCCCCTGTGATTCTGTGATTCATAAAC
Organism: Chionis minor; assembly: GCA_013398295.1. Classification (NCBI taxonomy): domain Eukaryota; kingdom Metazoa; phylum Chordata; class Aves; order Charadriiformes; family Chionidae; genus Chionis; species Chionis minor. The sequence continues at coordinate 276,933 of VZSF01000225.1, forward strand.
CATGGGCTCAAAATAGAGTAATTATTTTTAAAGTTTCTTTACTCATGGGCTCATGGTGGAAAGGTGATTCTGTGAAGATATCCTGGACCCAAAACATAACAGCTCTTTCTGGCAGGTATTAGTTGAAGGGCTGTTCTTTGAACTCTGTTTTAGGCAACAGCTATGAGGCAGCATCATTTGAAACACTCCAAGGTGGAACGAGGAGCCCAAGACACCTCAGTCTCAAGACTGCTTAGCATGGTTCTCTAGTATGTGGAGGGATGCTACTATAGCCTCCCTTTTTGAAATTAATTTCAATAAAACATAAACTTAAAAACAGAGAGAGAAGAAAAACTGTCTGCTTTGCATAATTCTGTTGTCTCATGAATTTAGAGAAACACTTAAGGAGAATTGTCAGCGTAAGAGGGTCAAGATGTACCTACACATCAGGGCTAACGAGAAGTCAAAATACATTACAGAGTATCAAGAAAACCAACCATACGCATGCATTAGAGTTTCTTTGCTCCAAGAGACACTGACAATGCAAGTACATCTTATGTACGTCTAAAGCCATGTAGGTAAAAATATGGCAAAAAAGAGTATTGGTAAGAACCCACTTCAGCATATCATAATTAAAGAAAAGCTGGATAATTCAGTGTCATATCACAGAAATGCCCTTTAAACTGAAAAAAATACACAACAACTGGGAACTTAAGCTGCCGTAAATGGCTTCGGTTTGGCATCATTACCAGTGCCATCTTTAGCAAAGCCATCAAGGACAAATTTTTTATCGACCACATTTTTTTGGGTTTGCAGTATATTAAGGGCCACCATGAGAGTAACCCAGCTGGAATACCATGGAAGCAAGTTTAATAGTTCCCCCAGCCCACTGCAGCCACTGTTTGAAGCTGCCTCGATGAGTCCTGGGTTAGGACTGGCAAGAAGCAAAGTGCCACTCACCACCTTGCAGCCCTGGCCACTCCTGTCCAGTGGCTTAAAGGACAGCTTCATCCCCAAACCGCTGGAAGCCAAGAAGCTGCCATACAGCCCACATTTCCATAGCAGCGAGACATGGGCTAAGAGCAATTCAAAATGGGGAGACAGAGCCATCTCTGACTGGTGCTTCAGGTGATGTCTAGACCATCACAAGGCATCAAGGCCATTGGTTCAAAGACCTGTTCATTGCCCACAGCCTGGAATAGCAATGGTGTTGTCCAATACAACATTTCTTGCCTCTCGCCAGGAATAAAGTGTGTGTCACTTGATGACAAGGGACTTTTCCTCTGACTCAATGCCTGAGGTAAAATCTTCGCTGACCAAATTTCCCTGCTTACAATCCTTTGGTCCAAGAACAGTGCCCTCACACCTGCCCTCCGCCATTTTTAGGGCTGTGCTTAGGCTTGTGGTGATTGCTACAGATCCCAAACCAGCTCTATGGGCCGTCTCCAAGAAGACACTCAACCTTTAGCCAAAAGGTTTGAAGATGGAGGGAGGTCCCCATGTCCACCAAGCAATCCTGCTCCCAGAGTCTCTGGAGAAAGAGACCATACATATGGCTGATTTATATGTATATATTTATTTCTTTTAGAAAATAGATATATTGCAAGCAAATCAGCCCTGAAGAAATTGCTACAGGGCTTTGTCAGTACCACAGGGTCTATAGCATAAACGTGTAATGCCTGCAGGGTTCTGCTGTGATGTGAACGTGTGCAAGGGCCTGCCATGTGGGCATACACAGGACCCTCCAGTTTGGGATGTGCTCTTGGAACAAGTTCTTGGAAGCAACCTAAAAAAGCACAGTGACATTGCTATGGTTTGAGAAACCCACAACAATTTATTGTCCTTTAGACAATTATTCTACCACCTGAGGACCCCTCCCCACCCAGGAAGGGGAATTGGGAAAAAACAAGGAAACCCAGGGGTTGAAATATAAACAGATTTAATCGAATAAGACTAGATAATTAACAGTAATAGCACTAAAGAAGCAATATTGATCCTGATACCAATATGACATATACAAGGATTATACTCAGCCCACTCTATCAGTCGGAAGCTGTGGACAGCAAATGTCGGACACTGCAAGTGCTACGTCTTTGGCAGGAAGGGAAGGGCTCAGGGATCCGGCACTGGGGCAAGAAGTTCTGTGGAACACTGCCATCAAGCGTAACAGAGCACTTTCCAGCAAAATTTCTAATTTATCTTGAATGTGACATTCATGGTGTGAAATAATCCTGTTGGCCATGTTGGGTCAAGCGCCCAGGTCTCGCACCTCCTCATCCCTGCACCTGGTGAGCGTGAAAACACTGAGACCTTGAAAACTACACACCATAGCTGGCTATAAAGTAATTTTTTTTTACAAATTCAGACACTAGAGTCTTCTAAAAGTACAGTTATCCCAAGCATTAAAAGAGAAATTAGTCCTGTGTCGCTCAAACCAGGACAGACATGGCCACAGGATGGCTGCTTCTCCTCCTTCTGCCCTCCAGTTCTTCCCACTGCCCCAGAAATCCCCCATGACTGGTGAGAACAATTTACACACTGGGCATGCTAGTGTATAGGTATCAGGACATATGGAGGGGGCTAGTAATCAGTATGACAACATACTGGTTGTATGGCCATTAGTTAGTCTTGGTGCTCTTTAAAGCCTTATTTCTCCATCTGTAAAATGGCCTTAATAATGACATGGGGTTTCTTTTAAAGAGCATTGAAAGCCACAGCCTAGAAGTACTGCATGTAACAGCTAGGAACTATTAACAACCTCTTCCTGGCTCTGGTCAACAAAGTGGAAACAAATTGCTTAGCTAGAAAGGATTACGAATAGTTTTATTAACGTTTGCAAAGCACTTTGAGGCTCTAACATGGACAGTGGAAACAAATATTGTATAAACACGCTATTATTAAATGACCGCTCTACTCTGGGAAATGGCATGGGAGTGGTTTTTCCATATTTGTTGTGACTCAGTGATTCCAGGTAAAACACATTCATTTCACAAGTTAAAAAAAGAGAGTACTCTTAACTGTCAGCTCTTGTCAACACATCCGCGGAGTCGAAAGCCAAGCCGTGTTTTGCCTGGCTTGCTGATTAACACCAGCAGCAGCGATGTTAGAGGCCAAATGTTCCTTGCCATCGCTTTCCATCCTTATTCCACAGGATTTCACGTGAGGACACGAGTACTCTGCCTGCAGATGAAGGCCTGAGACGCTATCAGTCATTACTTATTTAACAACGCTATTGATGACCACTGAATCCAAGAGCCTCCAGCTCTCCTTCCCCGTTCGGTGCTGTTTTAACAAATTTTCTACGTGTTAAAACTTTTAAAAATTTCTGTTGATTAATAAAGGCAGCAATGACTAAATTCACATTGAGAACAGTTAGGTTGGGTAAGAAGTGCTATTTTCACTTAGTCACTCTAGGTATTTAATTACAGAATTATTATTTGTCAAAATACCAAAAACTATTCATCTTCTTCTTGCCTTAACAATCCATCAAAACGTCACTTCTTTTTCAGTGTGGCTTCTAACCACCGATATTTAGCACAGGTAATTATGCCTCTTCAAATGTAAAGTAGTTAAGTTTTGTAAAGCACAATGCATGAAGCAGTTTTGCCAGCTGTTTTCCGAGTCTGAATTTCTGAGCTAGACTGATATATTGTGATCCCGATGTATGACTACTGGTGGTTTCGTGAAAAGCATCGGGAGGGGAAAACATTGTTGTATTGTATTTCTACTGTGTTTGGATTATGGCCCATGTGGGCTCCAACACTCCCAGAAGCAAGCTGAAGCTGGCCTTGTGGCCATCGACACTGCTCTGAATATGGCTTATGGAAAAGTTCCATTTAGTTTTACACTTGCAATAACATTATGCTTTGCATGTTGTTTTTTGTTAGCTGAAAAGCATATGTTTTGACTTTTCCCATCAACGTAGGAGCAATGGCTTGTATTTTAAGTCATGAGACAGAAAAGAAATAACAAAGTCAAGGCTTTCTTTCCAAACTGCACCTACGCAATGTTTTTATAAGCATTTTTGCTAATTTGCATAATTGCTTTTTGCTATTTTTTTAATCAATTTTGCTAACTATCATGACTCAATTTTTGCACAGGCTTAACAATTTACGAGGACATTTTCAAAGCATAGAAGGAAATTTTCCCTACCAGGGTATTTAATGCTGCAACTTTAGCCAAAAATTGCTGACATACATAAAATGAATCAAACATATTAGCTTCTTCACTGGTCCATAGAAAATCTAATAAAATCAAGTAGCATGGAAAACTTTCTTGCAAGGTGTTCTGACACCAGGAGACAGGATTTCATCGTTCATATGGATTGATTGCAGCTACTTGATTTCCTATAAATTGATTACAACCAGCTCATGTCGGATTTTACAGTAGTGGCCAACAGCCATCACTCTTCAGACCTTGCCAGCTGATGCACAACAAGCAGAACTTTGCTTTGATGGGATCACCTGTATACTGAAGGTATTGAAGATGCCGTCACATTCAACAGAACGGAGACTGATGTACTGATATTGAAAAAGACACAGCACTACTTTTACCTAGCAGCAAGAAACTTCTTGTTTCCTGGAGAAACTCTCCATTCACAGAACTACATGGACTCAAAGCTATACTCCCTAGTTAGTATTCTTGATTTTTGTTCACAGGCTGCATATAGGTAACATCTCCATCTTAGTGACACACCATACTACATGCAGAAGAGTCAGACACAGCAGTGATTATCTTGTGGACAACCCCTCGTTTCTCTTGGAAACGTTTCAGGGATGAAGTAACAGTAACCACACAGAAAAAAAAGTCAAACAAACAGTACAGTATTATGGCAACTGATTACATCTTGTTCAAAAAAACATTAAGGGTTCTGCTCTGTCTTCTTTTTCTTTTTTTTAACTTGCACATTTATTTTTCCCCAGTCCCTGCCCCCCTAATCTTCCTGTTGGGATTCGTGTACAAAGCAAAATAGCTAAATTAACTGCACGGTACTGTTCCCAGAGGACATCCAAACTATAGGATACACACTGGTTTCAAGGCTGCTAGTCAAGTAGTTCATTTGACTGTGAAATTAAATATGGCCCTGGGGATTCCTTTTGTGGTCAAACAAAGGAGTAGGGAAAATTTCAATATACAATACATAGTGTTCACAGCAGGATGATCACGAAGTTGGTAGTTTATGCAAATTAATGGTCATCTAAGTAAAAAAATTATGTCATAATTGTGCAATGATCACTTATCAGTCCTTTAACTTCTCAGATTGTTTTCGCTTCCTAATTTTTCTTTATAGTGGCCATACACAAGCGGGAAAACCAAAGCATTTTAGGGAACACCAAAAATTAAACTGCACCAAGAATCAAGTCATGCTTGGAAATAGCCAAGCAAATATTAAGATCAAGGCTAGCTATGATGTACTACCAAATATTATCTGGTCTCAAATACACATTTGCTTCCGAACTCCTGGAATTTATACACATATTTATAAATAAGCATTTACCCTAAAACTATTTGGAATGGGAAAGAAAAAGCTCTATTTTAGAATACATTATGAAAGATACACTTCTGGAAACTACATTTCTTTAAAGTCAGGACAGTCCTGGTTAAATGCTTCCACTGATTGCAAGGCAGTATGGATATGAAGCAAGAGTCCATTTGTTTAACCAAGTAAATCAAACCAGAAAGCAAATAGAGATGTACTGTGTCGAAAACCATACGCACTGAGATGATTGACTGCGAAACACCAGTGTCACAAGTTGGCACTGAATTACACCACATGTCGATTGCTCTAGCTGCAGTTTCTGGAAGGGGTGAAGGTACATTTTTATGGCAGGAGTACTGCCTAAACTCTTGCTGATGTGTGCACAGCTCATGGTGTCCAAGTCGAGACTCAGAAGCAGACACAGCCTCCTACCCACACCAGCTGAAAAAAGAAGTCATTTGAACCACTGCCACAGGGGTGACCAGCCACCACCAGCTTCCACCCATCTGATTGTGCTTGGGCATCACCAGATCAAGCCAGAGCCTGGATCCCCACTCCTGTCATGAAGCATAATGAAGGGGAAGGGGAAGGGGAAGGGGAAAGGGAAGGAAGAAAAGAGAAACAGGGAAGAGAAGAGAAGAAGAAAAATTAAAAATAACTACAGTTTTAGCTAATGACTTTTGAATGTCACCAGCCTTTAAAAAATAATAAATTATTTGAATGCTTTCTGCCATCTATGTTTAAATCAAATTTCACTTAGAGCAGCAGATTTCTGTATTACTAATATTTTGCTACATGGCTGGCCACTAAACCAAGGGCTGCTTTCCAGTAGACCCCTCACTCTGCCACAAATTGCGCAACAACACAATCAAACATAAATAATGCATCTGGAAATACATGACAAATTTAAAACCTGCAATCAAAGAGAGCACAACGGGGAGCCAAGAACAGTGGTACAGGCTCTACGGCATTTATATAGTGTGGACCCTTTGCCCCTGAATGCAATCTGCTTGGTACATGCTGGAAAACCTCACTGGGCCGGCGCTTCATTCCTGATTGTCCTCGGCAGGGATCCAGGTTTAACCATGCTGGCTTCAGCCAGAGGGATGACTGAGAGAATGAGGGAAGATGGATAAATTCATCCACTGGTCTGAAGGCCAAAATCATCTGCTGGAGTCATGGAGTTGTTGGTTGGCTGAGTTCACACAAAGGAAGCCCCGCTGGGAGTCGGTACCCAGCTCTTTCGAGTTTTGAGGGTTGTCCTTGGAGACCGCAGCATTTTGCTACCTAGGGGCAGCAGAACGTCAAACCGACCAAGAAATCCTTCAGCCTATTAGTGCAGCGTGACACAGCCGAAATGCTCTTTGTGAATATCACATAGGTATTAAAATCTGGATTTTTTTTTAATAAATCCTTGAGCCTGCACACAGCGCAAAAGCTGAGCTCACTCCACTAAATTAAAGGTTTCAAATGAGCAAAGATTTGTAGTGCATCTGTATGGGGAGAAGTGGATGTGGATACCAAAGTGACGGGCAGCAGTACAAGTGCTGAAGACAGATAAAATGTAACAGGACCCAAACAGATCAAAAATCAAGATTAAAAACTGTTAGGCAATGGGAAGAGGCAGTTTCTTACCCCTGACGCTTGCTAAGTATTTGATGTGGTGATATTTGGTAACATTATGATGCCAAGTTCATTCGTGTGATTCATTTCATCAGCTTTTGAAAACAACAGGTGTTACTGAAATACTCTGCTGGTCCACAAAATACACCTTAAATAAATCTTAGAAACACCTTAATTTTCAACTCCTAGATAAGCTTAATCTTAAAAAGCAATAGGTTAAACAAGTAAATTAGTAATCCAAAAGCTGCAGACTGTGACCCTGTACCAAACTTTATGACTGAATTTACCCTCTCTCTCTGATGACTAAGGAGTTGCAATAAGTGTTGTCCTTGCGGTATAAGTACAATTTCCTTGCAGTCTGCTGTATCTGAGTCATCACAAACACTAGGCAATAGAGGAATAAAAACTGTCTCTCTTCATTTTGTGCTTCTCGTATTTGAGCAGGAGGCATGGAACATTTTAGAGACCTTTCCCTGGTTCAAAGCCCATTGAAATCAGCGGCAGTCTTTCTGCTGAATTACTTATCTTTGGACCTGACCCACCACTCCTTAGTCAGTCCTTTAACACTCCTCAGTCTTTTAACAGTGAAGTTCAAAAATTATGTCCTTCCTTTACTAGTCTTAAAGTACAGAGATGTTTTCTTATAGTTGCCACTGTGATTGGAGGTTGGGAATACCATTAACCTGGTCACTATGGGAAATACATATGCAGATATGAGGTAAGGGCTTGATCCTGTAAAAATACTGTCACATCTTCAACTGAAAGCTGTATCTTTGGCATGCATAAAGATATTGCAGTCTTTAAACAAAGGCAGGAGTAAATGTACATTTCAGGTGTGCATCCCAAAACCAAAATCAAAGGGTGACACCACGCTAGAGCATGTCTAATTGACTGAGTTATATGCTTTATTAGTTGGTTTGTTAGTTATGGATCACAAGTCACAGAAATGTCAAAACTATTGGAGATTTTCTGGGCTTTGCATTTGACTAGCTGTGAAGCATTTCAAAATCTTCAACATATCTTGTGATTCAAACTCGAACCTCTAAATGAAGAGACTGAAACGCAGGAGCTCGAAGTCATGGACAATCATCAAACACACACCGTCTCTCGGTGCCTGAATTTCCCTTTCTGTAGCAGTGGATCCACTCCTTAGGATGACAGAAATAAAAGTCTTGTGAAATGTTCTGGGAGATTTTTCCAACGGTTTTACAGAAAATCTTTTATGATTAAAAGATACAACATTTCTCATATCTCAGATTAAAGATTAGAATTTATTAGAAGATTACTTTTGTTCACAAACATGTATTCTCATCAAAACTTCACTCTCATGCTATGACATAGGCAGCTATACTGACTCATCCGGAGTTTTAGAAGAACCGTTGAGTTCTTATTACATGTTTACTTAATGGGGGAGGGAGAAGATTGGAGATATGATCTGTCTTTTGTAAATTTACTATTTGGTTAACAAATATATGGAGAAACAATCCTATTTTAGTAAGCTCCTGGCTAAATATTTAAACAGTGCGATATTAATTCAACCGTAATTTTTAAGTTACTATCCATCTTATTTCTGTAAAATGTCTCCTAAGAATTATAGTGTTGAATCCTGAAATATTTATTGAAGCAACACTATGTTTTGCGTGGGTAACAACTCAGTAATGGCTTCAGCATATAATTCTTATTATTTAAGTCATATGCAACATCCATATTTTAAGCAGTAGATCAGCTCCTTCGAATTGTATCAACACTGTGTTGTATAACCTTGTGGCAGGAATAGAAGCAGCTTTTGTTTGAAGCTACTATTTAAGTTTTCACCAGAGAAAGAGAAAGTAGTAATTTATCCATGGAAATAAGATGTTTCTGAATATTACAAAATAACCATTATTTATGGTTAACTGCATCCAGAACCTTTTCTAAACTTGCTGTGAACTTGTACGGTTCTTCCAAAGAATGTTTTTAGTAAATCTTGTATGACATCCGTAGCCATAATCTGGGGAAAGTAGAGTAACTGGATACCTGTATTTAGTACCAGTAGGATGTACTCCGTCTCTTACTGTTTATCAATTATGCTTATAATACCTAAGTAGCCAGTGAGTACAATGAAGGTACTGATTGCATTCTTGAGAAATGAGCCTTTTAAATTGTAACGCTGAATGGCTGAGCTTACAGGCAGGCAGACAGATAAAGAATCGAATGAAGACTAAAGAAGAGCTTTATTATTTTGCCATGTACATCGTGATGTAAGAAGCTCTGTGCAAGTCAAAAACATGAAAGAGTTACTATGAACACTGCTTTTTCACACGCTGAAAGAAAATAGACTGTATCTTTGTTCTGTCAAAACCAAAGTAAAAATCTTACTTAGTTCAGGATGAGCATTTGAACTGAACGAACTGATTTTTAGGTCTATGAAGATCTATGAAGGCACTACTCATGACATTCCCCTATCTTAACAGGAATAGACACATTATTTTGACTGTCTGATGTGTATCATTTTCCTGGGCCTAGATTTAAAAAAAAAAAAAAAAATCCAGATGCTCTTGCGAGTTAAGTCAAAGATACAAGGAAAGATAATGTTCCCGAAAAAAAAAAAAAAACCAAAACGAAGGGGTTACATCAGGCTTTCATTTTTAACGTGACCATGATTTCATCACTCTGTGGTTGGCTAGACAGATCGCTAACATTTTTTGGTAATTAACACTGTTTTTGTCACTTTGTGAAATTGTTTGCAAATCTATATTTACATAATTGCTTCTCCAAACTGCAACAGAATCTGGCACAGGCATGCGTCATGGAATAAGCTGTTTTTAGACCTGCTCACTGTCTAACCTCTCTGATTGTAGAGACATATGAGGTTTTACCTTCATCATCTTAATTAGCTGGCTTGTGTTGCATTGGGGGTTTTTTTTACAAGCTTGAAAACAATTATCTTCTGTTTCCTGGTAACAAATCTTTGACATTCAAACTGACACACACACTGCCAAAAAAATTTCATTCTGAGCTGCAAAATTACATTCATCTGGATATTTATCTCTTTTCTACATTTACTCATAATAGTAAACCTGTACCTATGTAATGAAAATGAACCAAGCCAATGCTTCCAATCCTGGCCTTACTGCAATCCGCCCATGTGGTATTAAATCAAGGATCAAGGTACAATTTGGGTGGTTAGCTTTGCTCTTACTCAACCAATGGCTGTATTTTTATTGAGAAAGAGAAACTCAGCAGTGAGGCACCACATATTATGGCATTGAGCTTCAGCCTTCTCATGGCCTGGAGACAAGTGCTCTGAAGCCTGGACCCCATGGTGGGACCACCGACACGGAAAATACAGCCTTTGAAAGATCAAAGTTACCTTGTCTAGGAAATTGCCTGTAGAGTCTCCTATTATGGATGTGAGCTTTTCATGTTTCCTTTGTAAAAAATTATTGTGAATCTTGAAATCATGTTGTTCTTCCAGCCCTTTTGCTTTCTTTAAAGAAGCTATAGAAAGGAAATTTGAGTCTGTGCCTACTTCTTTCTGTGTGAACAGAATATTAAACTGTGTGAGAGAATAGGGACCCCAGAAAGAAAAAAAAAAAAAAGGCATTATAAGAAGGAAGAAAACAAACACGCTTTCAGTCTTTCTACTGGTAACAGGCATATGGCACCAAACTTAACCCGCCCTCGAGAGCTGTCATTGATGGGTCTGTCATGTTTCTAATCGCATCTCAGTCTCTCACAAAGCCCTGGCAGTCTTTCCACCACCACGAACAGAGGATACATTAAGCCCTGTAGCAGATTATTAAATTTTGGTTGCTGCTTCTTTTTACAGCAGCTTGCCATAGATGTACCTTTACCTAAGACAGTTTTTAAAGCATGGAAAGAAAAGCTCCAGCTTTACAGAGCAAAGCAAGAGGTTTACAGGTGTTCCTCTGCCATAAGAGTTCACCATCTCTTCCCCACCACCCTTACACGTCTTTTTCCGGCACTCCTGGCATGTCTGAAGTGACCACAGATTATCCGACCCTGTTTGCTCTGCTACTCTCACCATATGGAAAATCATATAGGATGTGAGTGGGGCGTACAGCAGAGCAGGAAGCGTATGAGTAGTTGTCACATCGCCGTTAAACATATTCTCCATCCCCAGCTGCAGAGGCCCCAGATGACAGGCTGTTGAGGGGAAAACTCCACATCTGTTTATTCATTCAATGTGTTCGCTTATGTCAGATGTTCGGAGAGCTTTCTCAAACTACTTACACAATGGTCAGCCTGCTTCCTGAAACCAGTCCCATGGCTGATGCAGACATGTATTTGAAAACTGTTTTAAAACAAGGAACTGAGTAAATAATTATGGTTCAGTATAGATTACAGAGCAACTTCTCTTTGAAGCCTTATCATTCCTCTGCTGTCTTCTTCTCTCCGAATTTGTCTGGGAGGGAAAGGCTTGGGGAGGCAGTAAGGACAAAGAGATGGTCTTCTATTCTGAGGGACCTGAATCACCTATTCATGGAGCCTCTAATGAATGTGTATCAGGTAAAAAAAAAACTTCCTCTTTGTAGTTGGTCACACTAAATTCCTGACTGTACTGGCAGATACACTTCACATGGAAAATGGGACATTAAAAGAAAAAGTCAACACAAGCCTGAAATGAAGAAACGCGATTAGAAGGCATCTGTAAATGTGAATTATCACTAAAGGCTCAAGTCTGTTGCCCACGCATAGATATTTAGAGGTACTTGAGCTTCCTTGCAGTGTCCTGCCTGGAATCCATCTCCTGGCCCACAGGTCCCCTGTCGGCTTTGAGTTCTACCCCTCAGCCCCCCTTGGATGTCTCAGACACCACAAGGCATCTATGTTTAGGCAGACGAATCCCTAAGCCACAAGTGTTTGATACTCAGGCCCAGACTGCAGACACCTAAATATACTTTCTAAATGTGAGTGTCTTCATGTGATCCAGGTGTCTGAGCTCCCATTATAGCTGGTGGAGACTAGTCAATACGGGCAGATGAGTCTGGAGAGCTATTCTGCTCTCCCTAAAACAGACGCCCGCATCTGGCCGGCTGAGCAGTCCTCGTGACTGCGTGGCCGGGGCTGACTAGCTCACTTTTGTCCTGACAGCAGCTTGGCTCATGGCTTAGTCAATGCTTAGAACCGGGATGTAGGTGTCTACAGCCAAGAACTGAATCCCACCCTGGGAACCCAATCAGTAGTTGCAAGTAGCTGTCAATGAGAAGGAAAGTTTCAGGCTGAAACCTTGATTCCACGCAGCCTCAGACTTTTCTGAAGTTCAGCGATACTGGTTTTGATGAGTTGAGACGTTCAAAATGTCTCTGCGGCTATTGCCTGACAGCTGTATACTTGCGTGGCTTTGCCATAGAAAGAGAGGGGAAGGGGCTGTGGTGGCATGAGGTGACGGCCCATAAATACGTCCTCTACCAAAAGACCCTCAAGTCAAACGTGGCAAGACCAACAGGGGGGAAGCAACCTGTACAGCATGGTGGTGCAACAGCTTAGGGGGTCTTTGCTTCAGCTGCGCTTAACAGAGGATTACAGACCTGGCAGTGGAATTAAAGGTATTCTTTTAATCCACACAAAGAGAGAAACTGCTCAGACATCTTTTCCACTCAGTGAATCCATTTTCCAGGGTTCTTCAAAGGCATTGTGGCTTTTTTTTGGCACTCGGGCAATCTAGTGCAATGCTTCATTTCTGCAGGGTCCCCATGAAAAGCTGTATTAGCTCTATTAACACCACCACTAAAAACCTTGGGAGAGATTTAATGAGTTACGAAAGCAAACTGGTGCTGCATGTTTGCATATAGCACCCCTTTCACAGGACCAGATAAGCTTTCTCTTCACCAGCTTCCTACCGCTCTATGTCTAAGAGGCTAATTTTTTTTTAACTCTGAGATACATTAAAAAAAACAAAAGTTGAAATACTAGCCTGTAACCCAAAGCAGAAAATGTTTACCACTAACTGAAAGTAAATTCAAAACTATCATCCATGCTCCTGTCTTCAGGACAAGTTCTCCAAGGAGCAGCATGTGGCATTGACAGCAACTGAACAGGACAAAAATGGGGGAATAAAAAGAAAACTTTCCCCACTGCCCCCACGCTGCTGTCCGGTGTGATTGCTTGCAGTATTGGGTGCTAAAAGACGGTCGGTGCCTACCATTAAATGTGCAAAGAGAAGAAACATGGTAAGTACCTTGGAGAATGTTTTTTTCCTTGTTTTACTTACTAGTTTATATGGTTTATATGTCAATGTAGCTACTTGAAACCAGTGTGAGTACTAACATTCCACAGCTGCATATGGACAATAAAAAAAAATAAATCAAACAACTGCAGAAAAGCTCCTGAAAATCCTCTGAAATTCCATTCTCCACCAGTCAGAGCAAAAAACATTTCAATATCCAGGAGAAAAAAAAAGGGCAGAGGGGTTGCATTTCCTCCCTGTACATATATTTTAAAAATTTCTTGTGTTTTTTGCCTTTCTTTACTGTGACAGACTTTTACCTTGTGAATCCTTTCCTCTCTTCTGGCAAATTTAATACACCTTTCACCTAACTTGACAATATTCCCAACACCTATTTACTTAATCTGTTTTTATTTGTTCTCTCTTTTTTTTTTTTTTTTTTTTAATAAGGTAGCTTTAAGTGGAAAGTTTGCAAACATTGTTTTGTAATGGGGAAAGGAAATTTTTTGGGGGTTTCTCCTGCATTTGAAAATACCTTGAACTTCATTTTTGAAAATACAACACCCACAGGAGAACATAGCTAAAAATGAAAGCTTTAAAACACCATTAGAAAATAGCATGCAGACTGGACTAGGGCTACTATAGCAGTCTTGTAGGCTCTAATTGTGTTTACACACAGCTGTTGTGATTAACACTTCTACTATGAAACCTCTTCTCTAGTGTACTCAAAAACATGTGAGTACAAATAAGGGGACAAATGACCCCCAAATTAAATTCAGAATATGATGCAACCAAGTTTTTGGGGACACATTTGTTTGATGTGCACTCAGCTTTCTTCAAAACTATGTCCACATAGAGACAGTCCCATGGCAACTGGATGGGTTGTTTTGGCTTTTATTTCCTATAATAAGTGATCTCGACTATTAGTTTGGTTTAACTGTGCATTATTTTAAGGATTATTTTCAACTATGCCTGTATTAAGATGACCTTTATGCCATGAGCAGGGTACAGCCAATGGAGGTGTCTTGGACAGTGGAGGAGAACTACCCTGTGTGATACCATTGCAGGGCTGAAATGCCTCAGCACTGGGTAGCACACAGGTACAGTGGAGGGTACGTCACCACAAAAAGGCAGTAGGAAATGTTTTTCTATAACCTACTTTCAAGTAGCACATGTGAAAACATCAAGCTTTAGGAGTACCTATACTATGGCAATGCTTTGACTTTCAATTTGTGCGGCTGGAATCACAGACAGGACACCAACATCCACCACCGTTCACTGCGCGAGTGCAAAACTGAGTTCTGAATTAGATTTTAGTAGCAAATGTTGGTTTTTTATGTCCCTAGGCTGAATTATCCAAAGCACAATTCTGGTCTTGCTCAGAGTCCAGGGGAGCAGCTCATACGCTTTAGGACGATTCATATTCTGCGGTTGGTCGGTACTGAAGCACCCAGCAATTTTCAGAATGAAGCCCCCACTGAAAAAAAAAAAAGTATATGATAGTATATGACATTGAATACCTGGGTCATTAATAGTTATTTTGTTACTACATTTCTCTTAGTATAAGGCTTCCAGACCTGCCTGTTTCAGTATTTGTTCTGAATACCTCACGCAGCAGTCAGCCAGGCAGACACCGATGCTTTAGTATTAAACTGAGAAGATTTAATTTAAGAGTGTCCACTCCACGCATTTCATTTCTTCTGTTTCACTCCTCTGCACATGCTTCCTGAATGTACACTGAGGACTTCCGACATGTCTTTCCAAAAATCCCAAAAGACAGCTAAGTGTGGCTGTGCCACAGGATACTGGCTTCTTTCCTATCAATAGAGAAGCCTCTAATTCTTCCTGGGAAATACTGATAACTACCTCAATTAAATAATTTTTTTAGTCATGCTTCATGCTATCAGAGGAACCAGAGGTAGGACAGGCTTTCTAAGGAAACAGGATTTGAGTAGTCTCAACAAAGTTTTACACATTGTTTAAAAATATGTCTTTTTACATTTAAAAAAAAAATTTCAAAGCACCTCTGCTAATAGTTTGCTGCCTGGTTTGAGGCAGTTTAACCTCAAGGTGTGGTAAGCTCTGGAAACTTACTGTGACTCACTAAGTAATAACCAGCTACAACATAAAACATCAGCCTACACAAAATTTTCCAACCTCATTCTGTAAATCTTTCACTTGAAAAGAAAAATAAAACAATTATCTCATTTAGTCTGTTTTTCATTTTTATGGCAAAAAGTAATATACTTAAGGAATATCATTCTTTCATGAAACCGTATTAAGATATTAGAGAAAATTGCAAACATGTCCTTGATAATCTTATTTGAAAATCTACAATCCACTTGTTCATCTGAAATTTATTTTAAAGTGAAGTATAACATCTGTGATACAATACGCAAATATCTACAGCACGGGAAAAGAAATTTGAAATATCTATGGCACTATTATTATTATTATTATTATTATTATTGTAAAAAAAGCAAGAATGGAGGACAGATTTCTAAAAGAAATTTAAAAAACCCGCAAAAAAAATGTATTTTCTTTAGCCTTCGAGACAGGATAAGAGTTATATTAACACACCCCCCTCCCCCTTCATGGGAATAATCTTTTTTCACCGTAACATTCCAAATGACTCCAGACACAGGACAAAATGCAGAACAGTGTGAGTCCTCGATGGTCTTTTCCCAAGTGAAAACCAAAGTATCTGAGGAGTGAGAAGGTGGAAAAGACACAGGAAAGTCAGCATCTCACCCCAAAATGGAGTCAGGACATGGCTGGATGCACACCTGGATCTGGGAACTGCAAGGCGCTCCCGGGGACTCTGTTAAAGACTTCGTGTCTACGTACATGGGTAAGGAAAGATGACTGTGGTGGGGAACATCTCCGTAGTTGATGGACTGTGGTGGGTTGATCCTGGCTGGATGCCAGGTGCTCACCGAGCCACTCTATTGCTCCCCCTCCTCAGCTGAGCAAGGGAGAGAAAATACAAGGAAAAGCTCATGGGTTAAGATAAGGACAGGGAGAGATCACTCACCAATTACCATCATGGGCAAAACAGACTCGACTTGGGGAAAATGAATTTAACTTATTACCAATCAAATCAGTGGAGGATGATGAGAAAATAAAAACAGATCTTAAAGCACATTCCCCCACCTCTTCCTTCTTCCCAGGCTCAGCTTCACTGCTGAATTCTCTACCTCCTCCCCCCTGAGCAGCACAGGGAGACGGGGAATGGGGGTTGCAATCAGTTCATTACACATTGTCTCTGCCGCTCCTTCCTCCTCAGGGGGAGGACTCCTCACACTCTTCCCCCACTCCAGCATGAGGTCCCTCCCACAGGAGACAGTCCTCCACAAGCTTCTCCAACCTGCGTCCTTCCCACGGGTTGCAGTCTTTGAGGAACAAATGGTTCCAGATTGGGTCCCCCATGGGGTCACAAGCCCTGCCAGCAAACCTCCTCCAGCGTGGGCTCCTTTCTCCATGCAGCCACAGGTCTTGTCAAGAGCCTGCTCCAGCGCGGGCTTCTCACAGAGTCACAGCCTCCTTCGGGCATCCACCTGCTCCAGCATGGGCTCCTCCGCAGGCTGCAGGTGGATATCTGCTCCACCATTAACCTGCATGGGCTGCAGCAGGATAGCCTGCCTCGCTGTGGTCTTCACCATGTGCTATGGGGGAACCTGCTCCGGCGCCTGGAGCACCTCCTCCCCCTCCTTCTTCACTGACCTTGGCGTCTGCAGGATTGTCTCTCTCACATAGTCTCACTCCTCTCTTCTGGCTGCTGTTTTGCCACCTTTTTTTTCCCCTACTTAAATATGTTATCCCAGAGGCACTACCACCATCGCTGATGGGCTCAAGCCTTGGCCAGTGGTGGGTCCGTCTTGGAGCCGGCTGGCATGGGCTCTCTCAGACATGGGGGAAGCTTCTTGCTGCTTCTCACAGAAGCCACCCCTGTAGTCTACCAAAACTTTGCCATGCCAACCCAATGCAGGCATGTGCACTGCAAATGGACTAGAGAAATGATGAACGGATCTCTTCAAAACAAGAAGCCTTTCGGCAGCACTGAAGCAACTCATCCTGCTGAGAGCTAAACTCTTAGGAATGACTGTGAAGCTTCAATTTTGCTTTCCTCTATGACCTTGACTACCACAAAATATACTTATTTTGAAAGTCTTTGGGTTATAATCCACTGTAGTATTCTATATCCCCTTTCCAGATGCCAGATGAATGCAGCCATTTCCAATTCTCACCATTTTATCTCTCCTCTTCCGTCATCCTACTCCAGGATTTAGATGAACAGGTTTGGGGAGGCAATTTCCTTTCAGGTAGGACTCTCCCCTGTCTCACTTTGCCTTTCTTGACTGACAAGACTTTGATTCCTGTCTTGGATAGCTTCTTCTGCCAGATTACACCAAATGGAAGGGATTAATCAGTGGCAGAAAAAATAAATGCAGAGCTCTCCACAAAGTTTAAGTTCTGTTAAAAAATAGGAGATTTGCAAGTCCAACACCAACTGCCTAATTTTGGTAGGAAGCATGAGGTTACTCCAAAGAGGAGAGGCAGCGAACCATGTATTTGTGGCATTCAGATTGGTGATATAATCATGTAACTCCAAAACAGGAATAATTCACACTGCCAAAAGCTACAGAATTATGTGCAATCCAGACGGTGGACAGAGGTGCACGGGCACAGCACGCTGATAATTTCTAGTTATTGCTCCATATTGCCAAGGGTATAGGTAAGGCCCTGTTGGAGCCCAGCACTTTTTTGGAAAGAACTATAAAGACGAAGTTTGCCAAGGCACACAAGGGTAAGTATTAAATACCCTAAATTGCCATACTGATCCTTTTAGAGTCAATGTTTTTTCGAAAACCACCGAGGCTTTGCCAGCTGCGTGTTAAAATCCCAAGTGAAATTGCATGGCTAATTTAATGAAATTGCTTTCACACGTGTGAACCAGGTGACTGCATGTGCAGAATCCCTAAACTAGCCAAAGGGCCACAAAGGCAGTCAGCCTCTGCCTGTAATTACTTTAACAACACAGACTCGGTCTGAGCAGGCTGTATTTTGTCCTTTGGTATTTACTATGTGAATGCTAAATGATAAAAGAAATTGGGGAAAAAAAAAAAAAGTGGAAAACACAGTAGTTTTCCAAGCCTGTAGAATGAGTCACATAAGGGTTTGGAGGATTGGGCTCCAAATGCAGGAAACAACGTTTGTTTTGTTTTTAAATTTTAAGGGGGGGGAGAAAAAAAAAAAAAAAAGGGCAATTTGTAGATGGCACGGCGTTTTTCACTGCAGCATCTCACACAAATTTTGCTTGTGGCCATCTTGAACGCCTACAGCTCCAGAGACACTGTAATTACCCCAGCCCATGTGATGCAGTGTGTGCTTTCCTCTGCCAAATGATAGAAGCCTTTTCCATACAGCGGTTCCCTAGCAGTATACTCCACATGCAATAAAGCTCATTCTGAATGCAGTAGGAGCACAATTGGCCAATGCAATAGAAAAGCAATTAATCTGGATAATTTGCATGCTTTGAATTTCCTAGAGATATTTAATATGAAGCTCACACAAACACAGTAAGGAATAAAGCTAAGCCATTCCTCCTCGCGCGTATGAAATTATTCATTTTTCTATATGCAAGTATGCCACATAAACCACAAGTTCAGTTAGAACAGCATTAAAGTAAATTTATTAATGTATTAAAAAGGAATAAAAAAAATATAGCCACCCAAGACTATAAGTAAATGCTTAAGAGAATCAAATCTATAATCAAAATGAAAATTGCTTTGACAAAACATTATAAGCTCCAAGGATTTAATGGCAATGATCACAAGGAAGGAAAACAAGTGCCCAACACTCCCCCTTTCCTGAGCCAAAGAAAATACAGACAAAAGCAACAAACTACAGCTACAACAAGAAATCAAGAAATGTAAAGAAGCTCATGCAAATATTTACTGCTGGGCTTGAAGGAAAGCCACTGGACATAACTATCAAACATGGAAAAGTCTGCCCCAAAAATCCCACAAGTCTGGACGCTCTAATTGAGCAAGCAAGATTTCCAGTTCAAAAAAGCGTATATATTTTGAAGCATAGTTAAAATGCAAATGGTGATATGTTTATTTTGATAAATGTAATGTCAGTATGGCTTTCAAAATGAATAAATGCATGGCTAAAAAAAAAAAGCCCATTGTGCTAAAACTGGGCAGCAGGTAGGTCTGTTGGTATATAATATCTGGAATTAGAGATGCAATCTAAATGGGGGTGTGTTGCCTATCTGGATGAATTCCATTCAAGCACTTCTGACTATCCTTTGTCCAAATTACAGCTTCATGAAAAAATTAAAAATACCTAAACAAGGCAGTGAGTAATTTTATAGGTACATGTTCGCATTACTAGCAATGGACAATGGGAGCAAAATGTTATTATGGTTGCTAAATACATCCATGCAATCTCAGTCTCTTAGCAGTGAGGTTCTTTTTTGTTTTAAATTTCTAAGACTCAGGCTGTAAAACATCAAGTGAAACTGAACAGTTATAGTAGCAAAAAAAGAGTGACTAAAGAGCATTTGCAAAAATGCTAAAAATAAATATAACCCATTCATAAGTGTACACACAAATATGTAAAGCACAGAAAATCCCCAGTTTAGGTACATTTATACCTCTGCTCATATCTGAGAATCTGATTTTTTCAAATATGCAATCGCAGAGGAGTCAAAACTCTTCATCAGTTTAAACTCCAGTTGAAACAGTAGTTACCTCTGGGAAAAGTGACAAAGAACTGACAGAAACTCTGACCCTTTTTTTCACCGCTTTGAAAATATTATCTTGTATTATTTTTTTCTCTTTCAAGAATGGCATTTTTCTTTCAAAAACTACAAAAAAATATGTGGGGGTTTTAAGTGACTGAAAAGGGTGTGTAGTGTATGAAGTATTAACGTTGTAGCGTATGAAACATTTAAATTGATGCCTAAATACTCATTTATTCAAATCTTTGAATTTTGACCAGTAAGGAAAAAGAAAGGGAAAAACCAGCCATTCTTTGCCCACGCTTCATTCAGATGCACATTCACGTTTTCGACTGCTTGTTTTGAAAAGCTGTCCATAAATTCAGTCCAAGTGGCATTGTGGCTCCAGGGTTCCTAGAAGTAAGAGATAACAAAACACTCCTAGATCACCCAGTTCATCTCCCTGCTAATGTCAGACAAAATAACAACAAAATAACAGCTCTTACTGCCAGGAAGTTTCTCTTACAAGCTACCAATGGCATTTTCTTGCACTATTTCACTCCCTTGTGTATGCCTCGTGCGTGAGCTTGAGCTGTTCTCTCCTTCTCCGATATTCCACCCACCCTGTGACACGCGGCTGTACGGTAAAGCTACCCTGCACTGGCTGGCCTTTGCCGAAATAACGCTGCCATCAACCTCAGGTATTCAAGAATCACAGGCAGGACCCCAAGATATCAATAATCTTAAAAAACTTCAATTTAAAAAAAAGTTAGGCATTTGAGTTCTCCTTATTGGACCTTTCAGGCTTTTGGGGTTCACAGTTTAAAATCCTTTTTTTTTTCTTTTTTTTCTGCAGCTGTAAGGGCTTGGACTTTTTTATGTGGTTTTTTTGTACATATCAATGAAAGCTTTGATTTCATGCATTTACTCAACTGAAGGGTTAGAGTTATAAAGGTAAAAAGACATGCATTTTTAAGATCTGCGAAATATTTGCAAGCTTTGGCAGTATCTTACCGCTTTCCTCCATTTTCCCCGGTATTTCTGTATTTATCAATAGATGTTCCTGCCCTTTTTGCAGATAAGAGGACTGAGTTTATGGTTGTTGCCATAGACTTATCACCTTACCCTGCATTTCCAAGACTCACATTCGCCGCAGAACCCATTTCCCGGGAGTTCCCTGCATCCAGGGAGGGAGCGGGGACGTGGCTGTTGTGGGAGGCATGGTCTGGTTCCTTCTCCATGCAGTTCTGATTTTACTAAAAGAAAGGAGTCACTTGAGCTTGCGTCCGTCTTACCCCAAGCTGTCTATCAATTGCCGGTCTCTAGACCGTAACCCACCATCTCCCATTTTTTATGGAAGACTTTTATTTTCCTGTGAGCGCAGAATGGAAGCAACAATTGAAACCTCAGAAGTTGCCACACAGCGAATTTTTCTGGCAGCTCTGTTCACATGGGAATTTTCAAAGAGCCTTTAATAGTCTCCAATCCAAAAATATTCCTATGAATTTTTGACTTTCATCCGCAATGGTCAACGGTTTCCATGAATTGCAGTGTAGGGGTAAGTCTGTCCAGAGAAAGATCACTGCCTGCTTTCCCAGACCTTTGAAGGAATAACTGAAAGAGCCGCCTCTGAGGAGGGTTGCCATCTCTGCTGGTTTCCAATGCGAAGAAATCCTATCCTGCTGTCTCGGTTAGGATGACTCTTCCCCCTTTTCTTTTCCTCCTTCTCCCAACGATGAGGAAAAAGTCAGCAGAAAAGCACAGTTGGATGCTAGCTTGATCCAGAAGTGTCATCCGGGTGACAGGGAAGAGTAACCGAGAGGGGACAGGGAAATCGCTGAGCAGGAGAGAGCAGGTTTCACGGACGCTTGTGAAGCAAGAAAACAGATTGCACAGGGGAAAGCGGCTGGAGCTCCAACAAGAAGCCAGTGGAAGGATTCGGTAGGGGCAGGACCGAGTAGCCGCAGCAGCTGAACAGTGACAGCGGAGCGAAAGAGAATGCAGGAAGAAATGACAGATTTACAATCTTAATTACTAGCCGTGAATGAGTTCTTCTTTCCTAGAGAGCTGGTGCGATGGCTGGACCTGCATGGATGTGTTTCCCAAGCAGTCCCTAGACCGGCAGAACAACAGCAGCATGCATTTGTTCATTTAATTCTAATATCCTGGATTTTAAGACTGCTTCATACACTCTGAATATCTGAAGGAGGTAACGGTGTAATGACAAGGCTGAGGGTGCCTACACGGCAATTTCAGTCTGTTTAATATACCTGCGTGCCAGCTGCTGCACAGACGAGCCCTCAAGTGTTCCAGATGGAAATGTTTCTGAACTAAGAAAGACAGAGGTGCTTGGGAAAAAAGCCATTTCCCTTAATGGGAAAAAAATGTGTTTCAAACTTTTAGAACTGTAATCTGGCACTTCGGGCGGGACACTAAGGAATCCTGAGGTCCAGAAAAAGATCTGTTATAAAAGACAAGTTGGGGATATCTGACACAATGAAGTGGCAAGGGTCATATTTGGCTGAATAAAAAACCCCTTCCCTTCTAAACGAAAGTTGAGTTTTGACAAAATACCAATGTGTATTAAAAAAACCTACTGTATTCCACCTGGGAATTTCCTTAAGCCAAGAGAGTAACCAATGAGGCTCATGTAATGACTTTTTACTATTCTCCACCTTCTGTTAAGAAAGATTAACATCAAGCTAGGAAATTGCAGTTACTTGCATCAGAAAACCTCAATCACATACCAAGATGTCAGAGCACATCAGAAAACCCTGAATTGCGCAAAGCCACAAGTGGCCTACTGTGTGTTATATTTTTACTATGATGAATTAATACGTAGTGGTTTTCTCTATTTGTTTCCTGTTCAGTATTGTCTTTGAAAAAATACTCACTTGTTTTTATATATATTACTGGAGGGAATGGTCTAGATTCCACCCTCAATAGAATCTGAAGGGCAATAGTAGTGCGGAGCATGAAGTCAAGCAGCAATATACTTCTCAAGCAGCTCTACTTCTGTCATTTGGCTGCACTTAAAAATAAGGAGGTCCTCAATGTGAGCAAAAGAGTTGGAATTTCTCCCACCATTTCTACTATATCAAATATCAGCCCTTTGTGGCGTTCAAAACCTTCTGAGGATCCGGTTTAGCCTAAGTTGGTACGAGGAGATGGCTGGAAATAGTCTCAGCAAAGGTGGCTAGCTGTGGTGAACTGCTGGTGCGCTCAAAGCTGTTAGAAACAATGAAATGTGACTCATCAGTAGGCGGTGTGGGACTTCTCCTTTCTTAGTATACCAGCATTTCTTTTTATATTGCAATTTGATTTATGCTCCTGTATTTCTAACATTAGGAATTACCTAAGCAATGCAAGGGCGTTCAAGGGAAGATGCCATCCATAGCAGCGTGTCTTGTATTAGAATGCAGTTACAGTAAGATGGGATGGCAAACTTTTCCGAGAAGAGGATTTCTGCTCCTAAATGTCTGTAAAGATGACTTTGTGCGAACACAAGCTTGCCCTTCCCCGTATAACCTATAAAACTGCCTGTGAATGAGTGCATATGACACTGAGTGAGAAAGACACTTTTAACAAGGGACTGCACATTGCTGGTTTTATAGTATCATTTGTCAAAGCTGGAGCACAATTTAAGTGCAATGACTTCACATTGATTTGGGAATTCTGATTCCCTTGAAAATTTTTTTTGCAGAACAGTCAGAAAAAGAGACAGGAGGAGGAAAAGAAGCAGCAGCATCCCTCTGTTATACTACTGCGAGCAGTGCATTTTCATCTTCCACGCCAAACAAAAAATTACTTAGCATCTTTAGGCAGCCTGAGCTCATCTCCCGGCCACCAAGTTCAAATTTATCAGCAAAGCCTGTAGGCTGTCTGGTCATGAGTGGGCGACATTTCTGAGAAATGTGGAAGAATGGTGACAGGTCCTAGCTGAGTGGTAGATATCCTGCCTTATTGTCACAAGAGTGTAGGTTTGGACTACTGAGAGCGGCATTGAGTCCCACGGCTCTTGACTTATGCTTATGGAAACCCCACCCAAAGACGCCATCCTAGTCCTAAATTCACTTCAATAAATTGTTGTCCCTTCAAGTCCTAGAAGTGCAAGGGTCACTTCAAGCCAGTCATATAAACCAAAGTGCATCGGACAAAGTATTAAAAGGGTGGTGGAGCTTTCTGCCAGCCACAGCCAATCATTCAGACACACGTATGTCCTTCAACCATACGTCTGCTCTGGTACCACCAGACTACTCAGCTGTTGGCAAGCTGGCAAACTGTTTTGCACATGCACTCAGCATTCATAATAATACTTTTCTTGCTATTATTTCTATTATATTGCTATAATCCTCTACTAACTATTCTGTTCATCCACTTATTGCATCCTACTTTCAGCAAATTTTGTAGGCTGAGGGCTGCTTTTGCTTCTCACATGTACAATACACACAGCAAAATGAGGTCCTGTTTTGATAGCAGCTACTGAATGTTACAAATAATAGCAAAAATATAACTGCTGCTACTATTTGACATGACCTATTTCCAGATAGGAAATGGTCTATCATAGCATAATTGAGAAGATAACCCATTATTAACTCCTGTCTCCAAAACTTCCAAGAAGACTGATTATATGGTTCACCCTGAAAGACTGCAATTTCACTAACATATTTGTTGGAGGCAATTATAATCTATACAGTACTTCATAGATCTTGGAATACAATAGCTTTAAATGGAGCAAATGGCTGGCATGCCCTGATCTCAAATGAAATGTGACACTATTATATCTTCAGAGGTTACCAACAAATCTCTTTCTCCTGGGTAAACAAAGAAAATCATGACCAGGAGAGAAAAAGAAAATATTTTGAAAGCTTGGGAGCCCAGTTGCTCTCTGCCAACAACTATGCAGACACTGGGGCTGACTTGTTGCCAGAGTCAGCACACGAGCTAAAAGTCTCACGTTCTGCAGGCAGCAGCTTAACAATAAAAAAGGAAAAATGTTTCCCTTCTTGCTGCCTTCAGCAGATGACCCCAGACTACAAGGGAGCCAACCCAAGTGTTTGCAACAGCAATTTGTCAAGTTTTTGCTTATTAGAAACTTTGCCAGAGCTTTACTCCATGACCCAAGCAATTGGCTGAGTGAATGCCTCTTCCCGGACTGAGGAGCGTGAGCCAGAGAGGTGATACTCTTGTCTTAGCCTTGTGGCTTAAAAGGGCAAAATGAGGGTTTTCTGCTTCTCGGCCAGTGTCCTGCTTTGAGGTAAAACCAAAACAATTTTGTTCAGTAACTCCACTGCCTAACTAGGCCTCTTCTTACTGCTGAAATTAACAGCATGTTATGCAGAAAACTGCTCTCTTCCAGAGTGGTAAGACCCATGTTTATAGCCGATGCCAAGGCATGGGATGCAGAGAGGCTCCTGCTTATACTCATTGCTGTAACACCCAAGGGCAGCCAACTTTGTTATTTGCCCTGTTGGAGGGTCGGAAGCGTAGAGTGATCCCACCTGTGGGGAGGAGGGGACAGGACAGGTGACCCAAAACTGACCAACAGGGTATTCCATCCCGTCTGCATCATGCTCAGTATAAAAGCTGATGGATCAAAGAGTCAGCCTCTTTCTTCAATGGCTGGCGTCTGAGGAGGACTCTGTCTGTTTGTCTGCCTTTGATCACAATCCAGAATCCAAATCCGGAATCCAGTTCCCATCCGTCACTGAGTCCAGTCTAGGACTTCCCCAGTGCCTACTGGTGATGTGTTCGTCATCCTGGGAGCTTGATATGGTTTTGTATATATTTCACTATTTTCTTTTTATTATTTTTTTTCTTCTTTATATTTCATTAAAGTAGTTTAGTTTCAACTAAACTATTCTTTCTTCTTCTCCCTCTCCGGCTCTGCAGGAGAGAGAACATCTGTCGCTCAGCTTCCTTGTGCCAATCTGGCCCCAACCACGACAGCCAGACAAGGCTACAATGGAGAACTGCTGACGTGCTTGCAGGCATCAGGGACCACCTGTGGCAGGGCAGGAGGTGCAGTTCCACCAGCACAGCAGGCAGTTCATCCCTTGGACACAGACAGCGAGGGCCCTCATACGTTGCTTTTGGAGAACGCTTAAGAAAAGGCAATGCCCTAGGAAGCTACAGACTTATATTTTTGTCCTCTCTACCCTTGACATCTCTTCCCCCAACTTTCATGGGCCTCACTGTGCATTAGCATTGACCAGGAGAGCTAGGAGAGCAGCGGTGCAGGCAGGCTTATGGTTTTGACATAGCAAAGAGCAGGTCTGAAAGCAAGGCCCATGCCCTGAATTTCCAGTCCTATCTCTTTCACTGGGCTGTGAGAAAAGAGCCTGCCCAGCATGGCTCCCAGGGGAGAAGTTGGCCATCAGAAAAGGATTTAAGGCTGTGGACCCCAAGCAGGTGGAGCAGTCAGTGCAACCAGTTGCTACACACTTGTTGAGGTGATCAGGGTTGGTAGAACCATGGAATCACAGAATGGTTTGGTTTGAAAGGGACGATCTTTTTAAAGATTGTCTAGCTCCAACCCCTCTGTCGTAGGCAGGGACATCTTTCACAAGATCAGGTTGCTCAAAACTCCATCCAACCTGGCCTTGAATGCTTGGCTGGAGAGCAGCCCTGCAGAAACAGGTCTAGGGGTGCTGGTCGACAGCAGGCTCAACAGGAGTCAGCAGTGCGCCCTGGCAGCCACCAGGGCAAACTGCATCCTTGGGTGCCCAAATACAGCATAACCAGCTGCTCAAAAAGGGTGGTTATCCTGCTGTATTCAGCATTGGTGTGGCCTCACCTTG
Source organism: Chionis minor (assembly GCA_013398295.1). Lineage (NCBI taxonomy): Eukaryota > Metazoa > Chordata > Aves > Charadriiformes > Chionidae > Chionis > Chionis minor. The sequence continues at coordinate 303,713 of VZSF01000225.1, forward strand.
AGTACTGTGAGCAGTTCTCATCTCCACAATTTATGAAGGCTGTGAAGGTACTTGAACGTGTCCAGAGGAGGGCGATAAAGCTGGTGAAAAGGCTGAAAGGAATGTCCCGTGTGGAGCACTTAAGGACTTTGGGTTTGTCTAGTTTGGAGAAAAGGAGGCTGAGAGGTGACCTCATCCATCTCTACAGTTTCCTGAGGAGGGGAAACGGAGAGGGAGGTGCTGAGCTCTTCTCCCTGGGATCCAGTGATAGGACGCGTGGGAATGGTTCAAAGCCACACCAGGAGAGGTTTATTAGTGGACATCAGGAAGCATTTCTTTATGAACAGGGTGGCCAAACACTGGAACAGAATTCCTAGAGAGGTGGGGGATGCCCCAAGCCTGTCAGTGTTTAAGAGGCATTTGGGCAATGCCCTTAATAACATGCTTTAACTTTTGGACAGCCCTGAAGTGGTCAAGCAGTTGGACTGGATGATTGTTGTAGGTCCCTTCCAACTGGAATATTTCATTCTATTCTATTCTATTCTATTCTATTCTATTCTATTCTATTCTATTCTATTCTATTCTATTCTATTCTATTCTGTTCCGTTCCGTTCCGTTCCGTTCCGTTCCGTTCCGTTCCGTTCCATTCCAATGATGGGGCATCCACAACTTCTCTGGGCAACCTCTTCCAATGTCTCACCACCCTCATTATAAAACATTTCTTCCTTATGTTTAATCTTTTTAGTTGTAAACTGTTACCCATTGCCCTGTCACTACAGACCCTGGTAAAAAGTCTCTCAGTCTGTCTTATAAACCCCTTTATCTATCTAAAAGCTTTGCCCTGGAGCCTTCTCTTTTCCAGACTGAACAATCTCAATTCTCTCAGCCTTTCTTCATCTGAGAGATGCTCCAGCCCTCTGACCGTTTTTGTGGCCCTCCTCTGAACCCAGTCCAACAGGTCCATGTCTTTCTTGTGCTGGGGACCCCAGAGCTGGACGCAGTACTCCAGGTGGGGTCTCATGAGAGCAGAGTAGAGGGGGACAATCACCTCCCCCAATCCGCTGGCCACACATTTTCCTATGCAGCTCGGGGTATCATTGGCTTTCTGGGCTGCAAGTGCACATCGATAGCTCATGTCTAATTTTTTGTCCACTAGCATCCCCAAGTCCTTCTCTGCAGGGAATCACTCAATCCATACATCACCCAGTCTGGAGTGATACTGGTAATTCCCCCAACCCAGNGTTCTTGGACCCCAGGTGGAGGCCTGTAACTCTATAACAGAGGATGTCCAGTGTGGCTCCAGGTATCTGAGGTCCTTTCCTGAGGACCAAAAGCTTACAGACATCTACATCCCTTTACGCTTCTCATTGTTCATCCCGAGGCTTAATCCCCAGATGAGGGGATGCGAGGGATTACTGCCGGCGCACTGTGGATGGGGAGGAGGAGGAACCTACAGAGGTGATGGCTGCTTCCCCCTCGGTAAAACAGATAAGAAAGGACAACGTTCTTCTTTCTCCATGAGGTATGATTTTGTAGCCCGCTTGCCCGAGGTGTCACTTAGAAGCCAAACAAAGGCATTTGTCATGCCTCTTCCTGCCTGCCCGCAGAAGGACGAGCTGTGTGTGCACCACGGGGCAGAACCTGTGAAGAGGAAACATAGGGAGGATGTGAGGTACCACAGAGAGGCCAGGGAGTTTTTGGTGGTTAAGATACACACCTCTGTCACCAGTGCTTAGCAGAAAATGACAGTCAGAAGACCAAAGTATCTATGAGGTAATTCAGAGAAACTGAAAGGTGCTCAAAATAACAGAGGTTTTGCCTCTGTAATAATATTGCACAGAGGAAATCCATTATCTTATTTATGGTTTGTTTTTCAGGGTCAGAGCAGACACAGTACTATATATTGTGAAATACAGGTTGTAATGTTGTAACAGGTTGGGTCACCACTGTCGGTTTGTTGTACAGTCCTGTATAGTTTATTTTAACTGGGGTGTACTCACTCAGCATAAGAAATCAGTTGGTACTTTAATGAAAGCCAGGCCAACGTCAGCAGACTTGCAGTGTTTTAATTCCATAAAACAGTCCAAAGGAGGCTTTGCAAAACTGTTCCAAGAAACAAGAACTCAAATTTAAGAGAACAGCAGCTAAAAACATCAGGGCACTTAGTGTGTTTCATCTGGCCAGGGGAAGAGCTAACCAATTTTACTGAAAACGTCTGGAAGGGATGGGTAGTATCTGCAGGGCTGTTGAAGTAAGAGTCTCGCATTCTATCAACAGCTCTCAACCAGGCATTGCCATTCACAAAGTGGCATTTTGTAAGCACGTCATGTCTGCACAACAGGAATAAACCCAAGAAACAAGTCAGCGTTTATAACACCACAAATGGTGTCTTCTTCTTTCTCACTTGCTTTCAGAAATGGAAATACCGACACTGACTGTGCCCTGCATCTCACCTAGCTTTAGATCAGTTCCATGTAATACTCAGCCCTTGAGCTAGCCTCCTACTACAGTCATCCACCCTGTTCTTCTGACCTACTTTACATGTCACTGAGATCAGTATCTCCATAGAAGTGCTTCTTTATTGACCATAAAGGGAATCAGTAGTGATGGAGGTGACTGAGATCTGCTAACACGAAATCTACGCGGAGAGAAGAACACTCAACTGTGCAGAAGTTTGACAGCATCAGTTCTTAGCTGTCCATCTTGGGGAAGGCAAAACCAGAGAAAGTTCGGATGTGCCAAGCCCCTTACTTTCCCAAAGGCTTTTAATGACAGCTTCTGAGGAGTCATTTGGACACGTGGTCCTAAATGAAGTGATCAGATCCTTTGAAAGTGAGTGATTCCTTTCATAAATACATAGTTACATGACTAGGCCAGGATCATACCACACATCAAAGGACACAGCACTGTACATAGAAAAATACAGGCAAATTTGGAATAGAGCTGGGCATGTAGCAGTATGCTACAGTTGGGGTCAAAGAAGTACACCAGATTAAAACAGCCACTACAAATTCATTAAGCCCTTGGTAGCCCTTCAACGCTTGTCACCAAATACCCTTTTTTTCCGGTTAAGTTTTAGGAGGTTTTATCAGAAGACCTTTTGGTTGTTGTTGCTGTTATTTGGCACTGCCTTGCTTCAAACATCTCTAGTGAGAAAAAGCTGACTCCAAGAACATGCTGCAAACAAACAGAAATAAACGGCACAAATGAAATTTCATGTGCAGGGTCTTCATGATTATTTACGAATTAAGGTAGTTTTAAAGACTGTCTTGGGGAAAATGTGGGTAACTACATTTATTTGCAAGTCCAGGGAGAGAGAAAAGGTCAAGATAGGAAACCTTCAATGCCTTAAAATTTGGGGGATAAACACTAGTGTAGTCCAACTAGGCTCATGGGAGGCGATGTTCAGGCTTGCACTTTTACCTCTCAGCAGTGATTCCTGGCCAAGCTATACTTCCAGTAGAGCTCCATGTTCACAGTACTCCACAGTGAACCTTGGTGACTCCCTTAGAGAAGCAAACACCACTTTATACCACCTGTGATCCAAGTAAAGTGGCCACCCATTGAGAACAGACAGGGAGTGGGAGATGGGAAAAAGTAAGGAACTCAAACTACAACTCCTTCACAGAACGGCAGTAATTCAAGTAGATGCAGATTAAATACTGAACTGTCACTAAAGTGGCATTGATATGTGACCGCCTAGCTCACACCAAAAAAAAAAAAAAAGAAAAACAAACCCAAACCCCAAAGGTGCCTCATTTGCCTTGCATACACTGACTTAGTTTATTTATTTTGGGGGGCAAATGTCACCATTTGCCAGCTTGAGACATCTCAGTAGCTGACTGAAACCTGGTCTACCAGCCTCCAGAGGAAGAGGCAGTCAAACAGCACCTGTGGGACACAAACACATTAAAAAGAAATTTTCATAATCAGTGCTGTGAGTAAAAAGTGAGACCTGACCTTCTGTAAATAACTCAGCTCAACATGACTCCCCAGGGCTCTGGTAGCTGGTAGATTTGTCAAGGAAAATGCTGGAAAATAGTCCTTTTGGCGTGCTATCGAGAAGTGACGTAACAGGGTTAAACTCAGATGGCTCTGGTACAAACCCACTCAGGCCACATGCAGTGGCTGAGGAGGGGGCAAGTTCATGGTGATGGCAAACCATGCTGGTAGATGGGAAGCACCCTGGTGAAAGGAGTCGCCAAATTTGTGATACCCACCAGGGATGGGAAAAATGCCAGACCAGTGCAGTGTCACTACTCGGGAGAAGGCAGAGAAAACATGGAGGGGATGTTTCCACTACATCTTGATCTTCCAGTCCAAAAGTTGAGGAAGGGTTGAAGCCAATAGAGTACGTATTTTCAAGAAAAGCATCTGTCTCTCATCTTGACTGTAAAAGATGTGTAGAAACACTACCTTGTTGACAGATAGGCCTTCCCATCTTCCTGGACGAACGTCCAAGGCTCTTATTGGTAACCAGCCAGGCCAGAATGATGGTGTACCAAAATAATGCAAGAGAGGGGAGCAGAAAGATGTGGATGGACCCAACCTACCTTTGCTGCGGAAAAATAAGGAAGGAGATTTGTAGGATGACACCGGTGGAGAACAACCAGTGATGTTCCTCACAGCTGCGTATTTCTTTGACCACTGAACTTGTCTTCTGAATGCAGTACTGCTGAATAATAACAGTAACTATATGGCTACTTACTTCTTAAAACACACACAGCATGCACTTCCCATTTTACTCATGAAAAAACTGAGGCAGAGTGAACTTAGGAACTCCTTACTTTTGCCCGGTAGATGTGTCAAAGCTGGGTCTACACATGTGATCTGCATTAAAAGGGGGCAGAGAGATTGTAGAGCCAGAGGTGCTCAAAAATTAAATTAAACAAACCCCAAACCAACCCATGTTGTGCCCAAACACAGACATAACAAGTTGTGGGCCCAGTGGCAGGAGCTGAAAAAAGTGCTCTGCTGAGCATCGGACCAGAGGGCTCCAGCACTGCTCTCTGACAACTTACAAACAACAAAAAAACTCCCAAAGGACTCTTGAAGTATTGCCAGTATTTGTGGTTTAATGGTTGGGCCTAAGTATATTTGGTTTGTTTCCTTAAGGCCCCAGTCCCTAGAATCAGGTTATTACCTGGGAATTTCTCCTACATTCATTTGAAAGCCCTTGTAATGCAGGGGGAGAAAAACCAGGAGGGAACAGAGGACATGGAAAGCATGTGAGTATAAAGGAAGAAAAAAAAAGTCGCCCAGAAGGAATTGTTTTGGAAGCCTTATGATTTTTAAGAAAATATCTTGATTTGCTGGAGGCTGATTCAGGTTTTGAGCACACGGGGCTATTGCTTGTCACTAATTATTTGACTGTTGCACTAGGAGAGGTTTAGATTGGATATTAGGAAAAATGTCTTCACTGAAAGGGCTGTCAAGCATTGGAGCAGGCTGCCCAGGGAAATGGTTGAGTCACCATCCCTGTAGGTATTTAAAAGACCTGTAGATGTAGTACTGAGGGACATGGTTTAGTGGCAGTGTTAGGTTAACAGTTGGACTTGATGCTCTTAAAGGTCTCTTCCAACCAAAACAATTCTATGATTCTATGAGTCTATGATTCTATGAGTCTATGATTCTATGATTCTATGACTGGTTGTTCCAGTCCCAAGAATTTTTGCCCCCAGATTTCTACCAGGCCTTTAAAGACGAAGATATGCACCTGAGAAACATGTCCTTCCACATTAGCCAACTTTTCTTTAAAATTAATATCCACGGATGATCTAAAGGGTGAATTTCATTGATACCAGTTTGGATCCTGTTTACCCAGAACGATTCCTTCGTTGACCCACGGTCTCTTCTTCCAGCTCAGGGCAAGTTACAAACCTACCTCATGCACTGAACAAACCGGCATGTCGAGGGCGGAAAGTTTCCTGCCACGAGGGACCACGCACCGCTACTGCCTTGGGGTGTCACGTACATGGCACTTGCCAAAATTCCACCGTCCCCCGCTGCTTGTTTTCAGTCTGAGTAAGTCTGACTGATACTGTGACTAGGCTGGTTTCAAGCAACGGCAGAGTGGGATGGGGCGGGTAGGAATTGAGATACCTAGAAACTGAGTTCACGTGTGTCAAAGAAATCTTGTGCATGTTGCCTTTTGGAGGCAGCGTTGCGTCCCCCCTGAACCGCTGGTGCCTGCCTATAGCTGTTTTGGTACGGAGGTGTCCTGGCACAGGCAGGCTGTGTCACAACATGGGAAGAGTGACAATGTGTTTAACAGTTACCTACACAATCTGTTCTTTCATCCACCTGGTTTACTGGTAGCTGCCTCCAGGTGCATTGGAATGTGCTGACTGAAGGTACATGACTGTAAATCCCCAGTTTGCCATTCAAAGCCTCAAGGAAAATAATAACCTAGTGCTCTGTCCTGCAGACTTTGTCACTTTGTGCTTCAAATGGACATTGATGTCTCAAATGGGCTATCCATCTTGAGAACTACGTTTTATTGGCAGCTCCCTCTGATACACAAGGGCTAAGAGTGCATGCCTGGCCTTAAAAATACCTACTTGAAAGTTTTCTGAGAAAAGTTAAAAAGTCTGCCTGGCTGGTGGCTTGGTTTCTTGCTCCGCTAACAGTAACATTGCATTTGCTGTGTTATTGGAAGCCTATGTTTAGCAGTCAAAAGGCGCTGTTTCACTTTGGAAAGTTCCCTTCCCACTCCAGCAACCGACAGTCTTCCACCTTCGTGGGAGGAGACCCCAGCTCAGCTCCATGACAGCACTGGGCCAGCACTAAATGCTGCATGTTTAGTTCAAACCAGTCTATAAGCACACTCTGACACAGCAAATCAGGTTCTTTTCTACGATGTTTGCTAGGGGAATTTTCAAGCTGCTGATGGGAGCGGCCACAGGGCCATAACAACCAACGCCGGTGCAAGAGGAGGTGTGGGGAGGCTGAGGTGGGTCTGGCAGGAAGGGCAGTGGTGTGCCAGGAGCAAGCACTGACCATAAAACACCAGCTCTACAGCCTCCCCAGGTTAAACCCGCACACCCCATCTGCATGCACCAACTGTGCGAGTCCTTGGGGCTCTCAGATCTCTTCACAGGGACACTACCAGAGCCAACAATGCCTCTGGCTTTGCCAAGGCTTGTGAACCCATTTGGTCCCTACGGAAGACCAAGACAGGATAAAACAAAGGCCTCCCCGCCCATTTGCTTCTCTCAGGTTTCCCGCATCACAATCCTCTCTGATGTCCTCACAGCCTGCTGGGGTGCACGAGGTCAGAGAATCATAGAATGGTTTAGGTTGGAAAGACCTTAAAGCTCATCTAGTTCCAAGCCCCGTGCCACAGGCAGGTCCTGATAAAGTAGCTCTTTGCCTTTCCTCGGAGTCATGCAATTGTCTTTTCTTCCTTTTGCATCTGTTGCCTTTGATGCCAGCTGCCACCATAGCCACATGCAATCAATCTTTTTGGGGGCTGAGAACATCTTTCTCTCTTTTTCTCCCTTTCCTGTGTCTCAGCCAGCCTTTCGCTCCAGTAGTTGCTTGGGAACCGCTCTCACGTGCTCTGCACAGGGGGTACTTTAATCCCCTCCTTCCGCCCCACTTCTTGTCCTGGCAGTCTCAGCCTTTTTCTGACCCACATCCCTTCAGTTCAGCCATCAGTGTGCTGATGTTGTCTGTAGGTAAGTGAATGGCCCCTGCTGCATCTCACCCAAGTGCTTTTTAATTCTCTCCTGCGGGACTGAGCACTGGGGAAGACCCCAGTTTTAAAAAATAAAAAATAAAAAAATCGTTCCTATGCATGATTCATTTTGCCTGTATCAGAATTTACTTCTTTCATCTTTGCAGATGGGTAGATGTGCATTTGCTTTTCACCTTGGCACTGTAGGCTCATCCTATCTCTCAACATTCATCAGCAAGCGGATGGGATGGCTGCCTACAGTCAGAAACCACCAGTGTTAGTGGCAGTAAAGAGTGAGGATGAGGGTTTTCAATGACGAACAAAGTTTAAATGTTGTTCAATGATAAATGTGAGGCATATCAACCTGTAATTCCCCCAGAAGCACGTGGATAATCTGCAGGTCAGAACTATGTCACTTCTTCTCTAAACATCATCCTTAGAACAGGGTTGTCTAAAATGCTCCTGAATACTTTTTTTCTTACAGGCGAGAATATTTCCAGCATAGTGGCTGATTGAAGTACTCTCTAAAATGCTCTGAGGAAGGGAAAACCAAATGGAATATTCCTTCAAAATCCAAGTGTCGTGTAAGGGCTGTGATGGGAAACATTTGCTGCCCATGATACTAAAGAAACCTTTCCTCCTGACCTTCTCTGCTTTACTGTATCCCCGGGTATATCTCTGCTAGTTCTGTCAGCCCTAAGACAAGAGGCACAGCGCAATTTATCTCTGCACCGATTCCCTCTTCCATCCCACAACAGCACCACTTCCTCCATACTTTCTGTTAGGAACAGTCCTTTGGGCATACCACCCTCCAGTGCTTGGACAGTACGTGCTAATTGGTACAGATGTTGCTAGTAGGGAGAGACCAGGTGATAGTTTTAAGCTTTTTCTTTTGATTTCTGAAGTGCCAACAGCTAGTGATGAAAACAAAGCATACAGTGTGCTGAGCTGCCTAAAAGCTCCAGCTATCCACGCCAGCGCAGTGCGAGATGAGACAGGGCAATAAATGCTGTGATGTTTGCTCATAGGAGGGAGAGGTTGGGACCTGGATGCTAGGGATCAGGCAGCGCGCCTGGCATCATTTTACTTCACTGTTACAATACAGATTTATGAAGCTTCCCTTGGATTCCCTGAGCGAAAAAAAGTAGTATATATATTTAAAGGTTTCAATATGATTTTCCCCTGCTGCTGTGTGGGCTATATAAGATGCCAGCGCAAGGCTGAGCGCTGAATTGCAGACTAGAGTAAGGACATTTGTATGGTATTTGGCTACTGCAATTATTTGCAGCAGTTAAAATCTATGCAGTATTTTGTGAACCCCATAATACCGTGGGTGACTTTCAGGAAAACAAAAGAAGCTGGGTATCATTAACCATTAGTACCATTAAAACCTAGGAAATGAATGCGAAAGCAAGACAACAAGAAATAAGGGAAAATAGTTCTGAAATGCTGTAGCCCAAGTCTCTCTCCCACATCCACAGTCACTACAGTAGCTCCGTTGCAGGGAAAGGAAAAATTAATCTGTCTTCAGCTGCCTTCAGAGCAAGCAAAAGCACTGGCCAGACTGAGTGTTAACTGAGTGGAAGAGCAAGACATTGTGCTTCCTTTGAGGGGTCAAAGAAAGAAAAATATCAGCTGCAGTTCCACGTTCTGTTTCAATTCCTCTCACCTGGTTAAGGTCAGTGTACCTACCTCTTCCTGTACATACAAAGTCTAAAATACCACATAGCAAAGAAAGCATGGGAATGCATCTGCACCAAGGCTTCCATGGCCCGTGGCTTCCATTTATCAAGCTAAGTAGCCACTTCACGGTCTCCCCATTTAGTGAGTTTAAAAAAACATGCTATATTTAGCCCTGGAATTAGCAGGTTGCACCAGCGATTTAATTTGTTGGAGTCAAAATGCACTGAACAATAACAGGCATTCATTCCTCGTGCCTCAAGGTAAGAGGGTTTGTTTGTATTTACGGAACATCCTTATATAGCTTCAACAGCTGCCAGAGCCGAGAGGAGAGGAGAGGAGAGGAGCTGCCAGCGACTGCCTGTCCTCCTGACAGAGCGCCAGGACCGACTGTGCATCGCGGGGCGGAAAACGTAACAGGAGACACGGGGAGGATGTCATGTACCGCAGACAGGGCACAGGGTTTTTAGTGGTTAAGATGACAACAAATGCGCACCTCTGTCATCAGTCCTAGTAGAAAGCCAGATCCATGGAGGAATTTAGAGAAACCCAAAAGGTCCTCGAAAACAACTGAGGTTTTGTTTTTTGAATAATGATAATGTACTGAGGAAAGCCATTATCCTATTTATGGTTTGTTGTTCAGACTCCCAGCCAACAGCGCACCATACTCTGTGAATATATACATTCTAATGATATGACAGGGCAGGACACAGATGTTACGGGTTTGTCACACAGTCCTGCATGGTCTGGCTTAACCAGCGTGTAATCACCAAGCACAAGAAGCATTTGCAGCTTTTAATGACTGCCAGGCCGGTGTCTACTAATTGCTGTAACATGATTGCAAACGACAACAGAGAGAGAGGGAAGAATAAGAAGGAAGAGATGGAAGGAAAAGTCCAAGGAATAGGAAAACAAGATTCAAAACAATTCAACTTAAAACTGCGTAGCAATTATGTTCTGTTATGCTAAAGCAGAATTGTGACTAATTTGATTGACTAAAGGATGAAAGAAGAGTCTGATCTCAAACACTATCGAAGACTCTCTGCCCCTTTTTCTCTAGGTATGGTCAGTCAATAGGAAACCTTAAAGACTATGTATCACAAACCTTAAAGATCATGTATCACAAACCTTAAAGATCATGTATCACTTTGCCTCATCCCAACACAACCACTGGGGTTCAGATGGGTTTCTGAATCACCATTCTCATCCCCCATTTCTTGTGTGCTTTTGTAGCCAAAGTTTTCCAAGATTTTAAAAATTTGGGCATTTTAAATATAGGTGCCTTGCCTCTCATGCCCACCTAACATGTGACATCCTGAACAATGCTTTTAAAGGTGGTAACTAATTGCAGTTCCCCTTGACTTTGATTGCAGATTCCTCTAAATTCTTGGTCTCTACTCAGTCCTTCAAATATTGGAGGCACTGAAAATTAGAGGCCATTGTTGTCATTGGAGTTTTTCATGAATAGTCCAGGACTACACAACATGACAAATTAGACAAATACTCAGAAGAGTTTGATTAAAAGACAAAAGGTGAATTGTTGATAGAGCACAAGTAGGGATTTTCTTGTATTTGGAGCTGGATTTCCAAAGAGCATTGAGTTTTGCAACATTTCAAGGTTAGATTCCCACCTCTTCTGTACAATTTTGTGTCTTAAGTGATAAATGAAGAAAGGCCAGGTGCCTAATCTGGGATCTGGGGTCCACATGGGCCTTTGTTCTCACTGCACAAATCTGAGCCCCCTTTTATAGCAGGTTTTCCCTGGAGACAGCCGCTGAGGGATGACCGAAACAGAGCTGGAGAGCAAGCCAACTCTTCAGCGCCGTGGCTGGTTGGGGCTCAGAGCTCAAGCTCACTTCCCAGCTCTTTTTTATTTGGCAGTGTAGACATACCCTTAGAATCTTTCCACTGTCTGGGGAAATGGACAAGCACATCCAGAAGCCAATTCCGACTTTGGGAAAGCTGCCTTGTCTTCTTTCGGAGATGTGTCTGTCTCTCCATTGGGTATAGTGGGAGCCAAGGCAATTGGGTGACCAAATCCTCTTGTAAATCTAGTCGTTTATGAAAGAAAGGAACAAACTGAGATTCCTGTGTGATTTTATTTTTTTTTCCCCCACAAATATTTGAAAAGTCATCATGTATTTATGAAGATGTTAAAAAGTCAATAACATTTCAAGCACTATAGAACATATTAGCTTATCTGAACTTCCAACCAGAAATACATTATTTGTTTTCATTATTATCGGGCTCCAAGTGTTTCTAATCAGAAAAATAAATATTTTGTATTACTTTGATGACCAAACACATATTGTGAGTAGGCAAAATGAACACTTTTTCCAAAATCTGTAAGCAGAAATGTCTTCATGCAAACAGCTTCAATAGTACTTACAAACACAGCTGACCAAAAAGAGGATTTTCCGTCTAGCGAGGAAACTGGATATAAGCGAAACTTTTCACACTTCCAAATAGGGGAAGAACCTGAAAACTGTATTTTAGGGAAGTTAGATCTCAGGCAACCTAGGCTATCAGGTCAGATCATACCTCCATGCTGTGTGACAGCCACAGATGTCCATGATGCATCTCATGGAGAAGATGCATTGTAGCATGTCATGAGCCTTGAATGGCAACTGGAAAGCTCTGCTCTTTGAAAACAATGGGGTTCTAGGACCCAAAAAGAATACCTTCAGCATTTCAGAGAACCTGGATTAACATTAATACTAAATTAATCAAATTTTGTTTCAGTTGGATTCTACCAAGCAACTTACCAAGCATCCCGGGTCCTCCCAACTTGAGGCAACAAATGTTACATGTTGATGGAAACATTTCAGGAAAAAAAAATTAAACCATTTTCCTGTGGTAAATTTTGATTTTTATGAGAACCACATTTTCCATTTTTAAGATAGAATTTCCAAGCAACTCTTAACTATGGCTAACAAACATACCCATAATCGTCAGGAATCATTGGTTAGCAAATGGAAAGAAATCTCAGGTTCAAAAAAAACAATGTGGGTTTGCAACCTTTTGTGGTTTCATCATAGGTATCACGATAACTGGCTTTTTCTCCCCCCTGCCACCCAACAGCATGAATTCATTCACTGTCTCCAAATCTTACAAAGAAAACAAAAATGTGAGCCCTGAATGCTCAGCCACCAGCAAGCAAATAAAAAAAACACAAAACACATTCTTCATACATCTCTCAGTTTTGACTGGTTGGGGTCTTGACTCATGAGTGTCGAAAGTCTGGGGTTGCCAAAACTGCTTTTGTTTGTCACTAATAATCACTCACCCCCAGGAACATGTGGTTTACTGTCTCATGCCAGGCCTCCGATGCTAGGGGCTGAGGTTCCTTGGTGAGACAGTCTCTCCCAGCTCCAAGACATGTTCTTCCGCATTATCGGAATACTTTTTTTTAAAAAAAAAAAAAGCTTTAAATGTAAAATAAATAGGTATTTCCCTTGATAGACATTATGATTTTTTTTTTTTTTAAGATTAACTTTGTTAGCCACAGAAGTTTTGCAATACTTCAAGACCACTGATAACTGAGCAGGGTGGAAAAGAACACAAGTACATCCAGTCTGCTGTTTGTTTCCTTTTAATTACTTTCTCTGCTATGGCTAGAGATTTCTGGAATTGTCCTCTTGGTGGAAATAAAGTTCAGCAGTTGGGCTTTTCTATCAAAACACTTAGCTGAGTCATAAGGGTTGGGGAAAAAGTAATGCAGGGTGAGCTGACAGTTGTCTTGAGTCGTCTGGTAACCAAAGGTACATTCTTCAGAAGTGCCCAGAGAAGTTGCATTTTCTAACATGATTTCATTCTCTACCCTCTCCCTGCTAGAACAGTCCCAAAACTAGTCATTTGGTTTTCTATATTGCCTCTTGCAGGCAGATTCAGGTCGTCTATAAATACCACCTCCCCAGAGAAGGCAACGCAGAGTCCTTCTATGGCAGCCTTTCTAGGAAGAAGCTCCCACAAGAAAAGACTCCAGTCCATTTTCTGCTTGACAAAATCTCTACACTAACAAGCAAGTTCACTTCAAGCATTGACCACAATCAATGTCCATTCCCTCCTCCCAGTTTCTTCCAGGAATATGGTCATCTCAGAACTGGCCTCAAAAATAGTCCTACAAGCAGGTCATATAGCCAGAAATTTAGTGCAAATATCTGATGGGAGCTGAGCCGAAGGAGCCGCATGCCCAGAGTGGGATTCATCTCTGCTAGCATCAGACAACTACTACATAATCATCCCAATACAAAAAAGAAAACTTTTTACAGTGAGTACAGTCATTCACTGGAACAACCTGCACAGGGATGTTGTAGAATTCCCATCACTGGAGGCTTTAGAGATGCAACTGGACAGGGTGCTAGATAACCTCATTGAGGTTCTCTTTCCCACAAAAGGTTGGACCAGATGATCTTTTGAGGTCCCTTCCAACCTGGGCTATTCTATGATACAGATCAACACATTAGCTAGTAACTCCTTTATGGTTAAAAGAAATAAAGCCCAATTCATTTGACCTGTTTTCAAATGTCTACATGAAAATGAGATGAGTCATGCCCTAGAAGAAGACTTTTCTGTTTGTTTTCACTGACTACTACAGGGAACTTATGGCAACTGATTCCAACATATGCTGCAGTTCTCAAGCAAGATGAATCACTCCTTACATGCCTACATTTCTCACAAACATTATTTCAGCTCTGATAGGACTTGGCTTCTGAAGTAGGAGTCTTTCATTACGCTACAGGTTTTACGGTCAGGGTCTCAACTATACCCCAAACCTCTGCTGCGATTCCAAACTGGAGAGGGGAGGGCTCCAAAACCCTACTAAATTCATTAGGGAGTCCAGATCCAGTCTGCTCAAGCCGTGCCTAAAGGATCTGGATGCATAGAGATCCTTCCAGAAGACAACTGAGATGTCCCTCACTTTCGACATACTTCCATCTTGCTAGGGACATTGTTCCCAGAAAGGATATGCTTACCACTGGGCCTCTCTAATCTGAGGGGCGTTTAAACTGTGAAGGTCTTGCACTCCAAGAGGTGGTCCTCACTGCTAGACCCTATAGCAAAATTCGACTTTACGGTTATAACCAAGCCTCATCTACTTGCTGCAAAACCTCCTACGGATCTCATGGAATGAGCAATAGAAAGAAGAGCAATCTGACTGTAACCCTGTAAACTGGCATCTTCCCTAAAGGCAGGGAATGTCTTGGCCTCTCCTCTAGGCCTGCTTATGCAACTTTACACTTTCCATTTAAGCTGCTTTGTAGAAAATGCATAAACAGTTGTAATAGGGCTGCCAAAAGGCGGTCACTGGCCCACTTCCGAAAATAAGACTTAAATTTGGAAAATGTCTTTCCCTGTCCCTCTTAGCAAAAAGATCTTGGCCTGACTATTCATCTGGCTGGATCTTTACTGTTGACAGCCATACCAAAACGAATGAAGAGGAGACATTATAAGAAAATAAAAATATCCAGCCACAGAACAGGTGTTTCAGCCTCTCAAGCCCTTCAGAAGTTCACTGCAGAAGTTTTCAGTGGGGGTGCCTGTCTGAACTGGACTCATGGCAGATCCTCTGCCTGTCCATCAGTGGTCTCAAGCTGCCTTCATACCTGAGGACAAACGAACCGACTGAGGCAGTCAGAGGTGTGCCTTGGGCTGGGATATCTCTGTTTTCCTCTAATGGGCTGATAATGCCATCTTCAGCATGAAGCAGTGCGTGCTACTATATTGTCAAATACCGGTATTTATACACAGGCTAAGGACATTGTCCTGCATGTTTTTGGAAAGTAAAAGTGAAGTGCTGTAGACTTAGCCTCTAGCAGAAGAAACAGATTCTATCTACATAAACACACTGCTCTTAAAATCTGCTAGCAATTTTTCAGTCTCATAAAATAAATCTGATTACATCTCTCTATGTTTATTTCTGACTCTGAACCTCAAAAAAGTCAATAACTCAATAAGGAGTCCTAGCTATTTATTTTCCTCTGGATTCTTACCCATTAGTGTACCAAAGTGGCCATTTTCCAAACAGGCATCCATTTTGACAAATGCATTTTACTGACCCCTTTTTACAGAGGCCGGGCATTGGGGGATATGTAGAAATTTCTGTAGCAAATTACCTCACTGTTAAGTAGTGAGGACACTGGATCTCTCCATCTCAGGCATCCGTAAGTCATCTAGATTTGTCAGATGCACTGGCTTTTAAAAAAGCTCAAGATAAGAATATTCACTGGAAACACAAGCCTTGTCAACATCATTCTGGTGCGGTCTTATCAACAGTCAATAACAAAGGTGTCAACCCACGACACATCTTCCCATAGGATTCTTGTACTTCCATAAATCTTCCTTTTTTTTACATAATGCCTTCAGTCTTAAATGATTTTCCAATAGCTAAGAATGATCTCATTGTTTAAATAGTTGCTAACTGGAAATCAGTACCAAAATTTTCAGCATCCTATTTTGGCTTTGAAATACAGACTGTGACCATCTGTGGTGCCTACACAAACGCATCTCTGCAAGTAACCCAAAAGCTCTGTGAAACTGTGAACTTGAGAACTCTGCTTATCTTCCTTCTTTCTATCTAAAAAATCCTGCCAAAAGCTGGAACTTGTGGCACTGCACACATTCTCTAAAGAGCTAAAAACTGTGGATCACCCAGCTTCCAGCGGTAGAGCCTACACCCTAGAGCAAGATGTGCAGAACTGTGTTTATACCATGCGCACATCTTAAGCCTTAATTAATATTAATTCATAGCAATTCAGGTGTTCAACTAAACATGAACTTATGCTTGTAGCCAATTTGAGGAGCAAGCAAGCAGGCATAGGGGAGATGGCACCAAATCTGATGACATAAATAAGCATGTTCATCTTTGAAAATCCATTGCTACTATTGGGTTTTACTAGGCCTGTAGTTTTAACTTAAAGCCTCTACCTGGACTTTTATTTCTGGTTCCACAAACTGTGACATGTTCTTCTTCAGTTGTACATTGGCTGGAGGTGTGCACGTACAAGTTAAAAGATCTACACCTTTGTCCAAAAATTCATTATCAAGCACTCACCTTACAGCAAAGGTGTCTGGTTTCATTTTTGCATTACAACTCTGACGTCTTATATTGCCTATTTTTTAGTGTCACTTACATTTCCCTGGCTTCAACACCTCTTTATTGTTCCGGTAATCTCCACCTTTTCGCTGACCCATATCCCTGCGACTCGGAAATCGAGCCATATTGGGTGCACCACTGACGCTTGTGGGTAACCTCATCCACCTCTTGGCCGACTGCTCTTCTCACACTCTTGCAACACTAATCAAACTGGAAAATCCCCTTTGAAGGAACCCACCTCTGTCATCTTTGCAGCTGGGTAAATGCGCATTTTCTTCTAAATCTAGCACTGAAATCACAACCTGAATCATAATGCTTGTAACAGTTTCCTATAACCTGGAATTGCTGCACTTACTGTGGCGAGGAGAAAGGTGACAGGGTTTTAATACACAGCAAGGATTTTAAAAGTAAATTCAGTTGTGAGCCTGGTTTTACTGCCATTTCTAGAGCAAAGTGATTAAAAGGAGGTGCAGAAGGGTGTAAAGAACTAAAAATGGGTCAATATTTAGAGGATATATGGTCCCTGAATATTGCTCATGGGACGCTGCTGATGCCGAGTCTCTCTGATGCTGTTTCTGTGCAGAAATTGTTCTTCTAGGTCACATGGAATGTTTCTAATACAGGGGAGGAGGCAGGTGGAAGACAGGGAAGATCACTTAAGGCTACTGAAAATAAAGATGCATCTCACAGATGCGGTTCGTGTGTAGGGATTTGATAGGAAAGGTTTGCTTCTTGAGATGTCAAAACCCACAACTTTACCTTAGACTTCCAGGGTTGTATGTTCACCCTTAACATAAGAAACATGTACATTCGAAGCTTCTTACCTACTAAGAGATTATAACTCCAAAAAACCAAATCTGATTATAGACAACCTTTCCACAGCATTTTAAAGTCTTAATTTTGTGTCATTTTTGTCCTTAAACAGCTGTTGGAATTGTCAGTAATTAGTGCAAAGATGAAAGCTGAAGCAGAAGAACTGGTATAAAACCACGTACAAGCTAGAGAGGTACAGAAAAATGGAGCAATATAAAACAACAATAAAAACTGGACCGGATGTACTCACTCATCACTAGACATGCTACATGATTAATCACTTGTCCTCATCGTAACAACGAAGCCAGGAAATCCACAAAACCTCAGTATGTATGTAATAGTGCATTTCTAGCTAACAAATTACAGCTATCAAGCTACAGAAAGAAGCATGCACTACATTTACTATAATTTAACATACTGTCCTTCCCTGAAAACCTGGCAAGTTTGCCACCAGGCAAGCCCAAAGTATCAAAACTCTGTATTTCAATGAGGGCAAAAATTCTAGCGTTTAGGATTTACACAAGATTCAGCCAGAGAGACTGAGATGGCTCAGGGCAATTTGTATGAAGCGGTTCATCATGAAGGTGCTTGTGATGGTCCAGCTAGGCCAACACATCCATCGCTAACCATAAAAAGAGAGCAAACGTTATAAACAGGTTGTGGTGGCGTTACCTGGAGCCAAAGCACAAGCCTGGCGGCACTTCATCTCAAACCACTGGCCAGCCCTACTGCCGTTTGGAAAGTATGGCTGACATCCGGCTGCGGGCCGCCTCATGAGGTTCACCAAACCACCAGCAGCAGAGTGGTTATGCTGCTTTCTTCAAAACATTTTTGTGGCTTTCCTGAGAGCACAGTATTTGTCAGGTGAGTAGGACAGCCAGGATCTCCTTGTTGCCGTTTTCTGTGCCTCAGTACCATTCCGAGGACCCTCCATTCTCTGGAAGGGCTGCAGGCATCAGAACAGATTTTAAGGCTAACCAGGAGCATTTTCATACGCCTCCCATACGCCAAGCAGGAAATAGCACCCAGTTATTTATATAGCTCTACTGCCGGTATATTTTTTATTTCTTTCAAACGTAACTTAAATAACACTTTTACCTTTTAAGTTGTAATTTGGTGGCAATCCATAACCAATACCTCCTCAATGGCAAGAGGACTGCAATCCTGAAGCGGTTACCTTCAGGTCTTCTCAAGAGGTGGTTAATTAGCTGTTGAATTATCTATGTGCACCCCGATTAATCCATGACCAGCTCCTAACATGCCTGTTAACTCCCATCTGCCGCACATCATCCTCTGCTCCTGACGTATTTCCCTGGAGCCCCATCAATCAAATGCAGCTTGGCAGGAGACGACTCCTTCACACGGAGAGGAGAGGGAGACCATTCCCACCAGCTCCCTGCGTAAAAGGGCAGTCAGTAGCAGTCAGCTTCACAAAATGAGAAACAAAGAAGCATAAGACAAGAGACCTAACCCAAAAGACCTTCCAGAAGCCCCATGTCAGAGCTGGGTAGGGAATTCCCTTACTCCAGCTGAGCACAGTGTTACAGACATCATATGCCTTATTGCAGTTTTTACTGCTCTGGCTTTTATGCCAATGGAAAGACCTTAGGAAAATAATACAGAGAGATAACATCATATGGAATTTCAGATCCTTGCATTTCTCATGTTATCTGTGGGAACTCTTAGACTTTCTGGCCATGTAGCCGTGGGTTTGCTGCCACCTTGAAAGCAAGTCATCATCTAGAATGGGGAGAGAGACATTTCACCCATATGACTCACCACGGAAGGGTTTCCAAAATGGAGTCAGGTACTTGCCTGGCAATATGATCGGCTTCTAAATTATGAGGGCCTTTTTACATGCAACCAGTTTGAGACTGTCTCTGAATGATTTCCGCATTTGCCTGAAGAGGCACAAAACTTTCAAGCTTTATTAAAGGAAAGAATCTGAATCTGTAAAATATTTGTTTGATTACATTTGGAAGCATAAGAAAAATGCTAACTATTGGGAGATTTGGCAAATAAAAATATTCCTCATTTTGAAAGTTCGGAAGAGCCTGGGATCATTGCTACATGTGTCCTGGTTTGAGTGACACAGGACTAATTTATCTTCTAATGCTTGGGAAAGCTGTATTTTTGGAAGACTCTAGTGTCTGAATGTGGGATGATATTTACTTTATGGCCAGCTAAGGTGTGTGCGTTTCAAGGTTTCCGTGTTTTTGAGCTCGCCTGGTGCAGGGATGAGGAAGAGCGAGACCCGGGCACTTGACCCAAGCTGGCCAACAGCATTATTTCATACCATGAACGTCACATTCGATATAAATTAGAAAGTTCCCCTTTGCTCACACTCCCCCTTGATGGCAGTGATCCAGAGGACTTCTTGCCCCAGTGGTGGACCCCTGAACCCTTCCCTTCCTCCCAAAACTATAGCGCTCGCAGTGTCCGACATTTCCTGTCCACTGCTGGGAGTGCACAGCTTCCTATTGATACAGTTGGCTGAGTATAATCCTTCTATAGTATATACGGGTATTGGGATCAATATGGGTTCCTTTGTGTCAGTACTGTTAATTATCTAGTTCTATCTTACTAAATCTGTTTATCTTTCAACCCGCAGGATTCCTTGTTTTCTTCCCAATTCCCCTTCCTGGGTGGGGAGGGGTCATCAGGTGAGAGAATAATTGTCTAAACGACAATAAGTTGTTAGGGGGTTTCTCAAACCGTAACAGGATATTACAGAGGGGGACACAGAAGGGCCCTTGAAGGGCAGTTTGCCTCAGGTCAAAACAAGGCATCAGCAGAGGTAAGTACCAAACTCAGGTTCACAGGCAAACTGAAAATGAAGCCCTTCGAGTCTCACGTATCGTGCCTGTCTCTGGCACAGTAAGGTAGTGACTTTGTGTGTCTAACCCTTACGACTAAGTCTTGCTTGGTGTCAGTCTGCTGTGCACATTTGAACATAAATGTGTTCAAAGGCTAAGCAGCGGAGGGCTGGCCGTTTGCCTTCTCCTGGCTGCTACCCTCCCGTCCAGACCCAACTCTTCCCAAAGGAGATTTCGCCCTCTTTGAGGGTATCAGACCATCTTCAGGGTTGGAGAAGCGTTTGGAGTATAGGACCTGAGGTTGGGAGACCTTTTAGCAGCATCGAAGCCAAGTCAGAGAAGAAAAAGGCAGAGAAATTCTAGCTCCCAGAGTACCATGAGGGGTCAGTGCAATCTACAGACCCTGCTCAAAGCGGGGTTGGACTGAGAAGATGAACTGGAGAAAAAGTCCCACCCAGCAAGGACACCACAACCAAGAAAGAGAAAATCTTTGCAACCTTTACTCTTCTCAGCATCCCAAGACTGTAGAAACTGCTGACATAAAATCAGATGTTGAATTTATGACATGTGTTTGAACACTGTTTGACTTGCAAACATCAGACAGTTGGTAGGAATTTAATTTATGTTCAGATTACGTGAGCTGCCAGGGTCAAGACTGTGTTATGACCACAATTCCTTCTCTTTCTTTTTCTCCTTGTTAATTAGATACAATTACATGAGCTTTAGCTTTAATGCACTTCCAGTCTAACAATCAAAAAAGGTTCACATTTTAAGAAAAAAAAATTAAAAATGAACAACAGTAACAAACAACCTTCTCATTGCTGATGTGTATTCAGATTAATGCTTATTTCCCTAATTAATCTAAATCACTCATTCAGTGGAATTCGGATGACTGCAGCAAGGATGACTTCTTTATGTACCTAAATTTTAACAGCTGTGGCAAGCTAATAGACAGAGAAAATGAAATAAGGCAAATTTTACCACACAAACTACAAGCTGGCTATACACCATAAGCAGTGGCATTTCAACACTTCAAGAAGAAGAAAAAAAATCTTACAAAATAATTTTAAACAGAAATTACCATTGCTCCTTCTCTGAAACCATGTCTCTAGGAGCCTCTCAAAAGCACTTTGATCATACTGATGAGGGCCCTCCAGACTCCTTGGGGAATTTCCAACACCCACCTCTTTATTTTCCCAGGCAGTCACAGGAAAAGAGGTTTTGTTGAAGATGCCAGCGTGCTTGTCACAATGTCTCAGGCTTAACTCTTTGATGGCTCTGACCACCCTGAAGATACAATCTTCGTGTCGTAGTTTCAGCGTTAAATTAGGACACAAGCTAAGTCCCAAACCTCCTAAGCTACCAGGATGAAAAATGCTTATGATCTGTTACCACAGAAATATTAGCTAAACATCTCATGGTCCTGCAACAGTTAGCTCGGGACCTCTCATGCCCAAGTGCCTTTTACTTCCAATACATTTAGTTGTGAACTCCAACTCTTCTCTGATACATACTGGATAACACACTGTAAAGAATTCTGTTGAACGGGACAGCTGAGTAGTGCCATTTGTCCTGAGATAATTTCTCTAAACAACTACATTCTGATGAACTTCTTTCGCAGTTTGCTTTCCAGATTCATACTCCAGTTTCCTAAAGAAACATTATGGACGTCCTCTAAATCTACAACTTCCAGCATGAGGAGATGGTTCTTTGTTGTATTTCTGTCTACACAGCGTTAGCGTTTTTGTAGCAGCACGAATAGTATGATTTTGTGTGGTTAATCAATCCAGCTGCGACATCTGCTCGGAGCACAGTATTTCGGGGCAATTACAAAAACACGTTCTCAGAAACAGAGACAGCGACTGTTTGTTATTAAAGGTTACTATCTATCTAAACCGAGGCCTGATGTAAGTGGGTGAGACAACTGGGATTTTGCCAGCTTTCAAAAGGAACAAGTTTTGCCCCATCTGTGTCTGGAAGCTGCTGTTAGGCAGCACGCTGAATATACATCCACATGAATAGCGTAGGGTGTTAAGAGTTAGACGATACTTCAGTATCAGCTTAAAGTTACTTTCAGATCAGCATAAAATCTAGAGGGTTTTGCAAGCAATAAGTTGGGTTCCAAACCAAAGCAACCACAGATTACTTTCCTACAGGAGTGAAAAACTCAGCCAAAAGCAAGTTTAGCTCTTCTTCACTGCTTGATGATTTCTGGTAGGCAAGCCTTATTCCGTAGCCTCTCAGCTAAGAAGACTCCCCTCGCTGGTTTTTAACCACTTCCACCGGCCAAGAATGAGAAGGCCAGAAGTCACATCAGGACAACAGCGCAGGGTCAAGAAAGCAGCAGATGACAGCCATACTACAAGACTGGACAAGAGTCAGAAAAAAGTAGAAACCAACAACAGCCACAAGGAAAGTGTAGGAGGAGACTTGGAAATTATATGAGGTGGAGATTGTACAAAATAAGAGATTGGCAATAAGTGAGCTACAGGGGCAGATGGCAGAAAAAAATGCCATGCTATCACACCATTTCTTTTCTTGATATTCATCATATTCCTGGCCAAAGCAACGGAACTTCAGGAAACCAAGTCAAGCCACTCATACAAGTGTTCTCTTTTGCCCATTCTTAATTAAAAACAAAACCCAACCAAGCAAAAAACCCATACACGTACACCAACCTCCTTCACAGTCCTAGAAGCAGCAGCAACTTTTGGAGAAATGAAAGCAAGACAGACTATGTACTTTGACTATGTAGAGGCCCCACTTTCAGTCTTCGCAATTCCTGTGCAAAGGTGTTGTGTGGTCACGGACTAGATAGCCAGTACCTTGACCACCGACACGTCTCATGCTTGTCATGGTTAGTTTCCTTGCCCCAAGCAGTCACACGCTTTGTGGTTTGCCTTAACAGCAGGAGAAGAGACAGCATTTGATTAATATGGTGCTCAATAACCAGTAAGGTTAGTGCTCTGGGTACAGTTCTTTAGCCTTGGCATGACTCACTTTCCGTAGCCACCTTCCAACCAGAGGCTGGGAGCAGTAACCAGCATGGAATTCAGTCACACCAGCTCAGGCTACAGAGTGAGAGGAAGGTCCGAGGAACGGCAGCGGGAGATGGAGTAGCACACATGTTGGGCGAAGACTATGGAACAGCTGGAGACTTAACTCTCAATTTAATACACCGAGGTTAAACAAAGTGCATGGATACTGTTCTGTGGTTGAATAAAGCCAGCCAGAACCAGACTGCTGAAAGAAAGAAAAATAAAGTCCAGGCAGGAAGAAAAAAAAAAGCTCAGACTAATCTTCCACACGAATATCCTCTTCTTTCCCTTCACAAAAATCTCTTTTCTTTGTTCCCAAACTCACCACTCATCGTCCTTTTTTTTGGCTGTACAATATTTTAAGAATAAGTTAAATATTTACTTGCTTCAGTTAACATATATTTTCCATGTAACTGAACACAAGGCATCACCCAAACAAAAAAAATCTTTGAAATAAATATGGCAATCAAACAAAAGAATGCTCCTTTCAGAAATAATCTCATAAACACTATAGAAGCCTCCTTTAAACAGCCATTGCAAAAATAAAGAATTGAGTTGCGCATGCTTACTAGTTTAAAAGTAACTTCAGCAGCAGTTTCCTGATTCCTGAAACAAAACCCTGCTGAGATTATTAGGTTCACAACATAAACATCAAAAAACGCTATGACAGCTATTTGCAACAGCAGTACTTTTAAATCTTAGAAACCATATCTGTGCACACCTCTGCTCAGCATTACTATTTTGCATATTACAATATGCTGTTTGGTAGATTTTGCAAGATACAGAAACACTTGAGGATTTTGAAGCCTAAGAAACTTCATGTTTCGTACAACATTTTCACTGAAAGTGTATCCTTGCATTTATCCAGAATACCTGGCTTTTATGCCGATTCCCCAAATACGGTACGATGTGCCAAAGACCAGCCTCAGTCCGCACGGAAATATCAAGCCAAGCTCCCTAACCTAGCTTCCAGGCAAGATTAGACTGAGGTAGGCTGATTAGTACATCCTACTTGTGTTGGGGTATTAGAGTGGATTTCTTGACCAGTCTCTCCTCACAGAATCCATGCAACGCTTTACTTCACGTAACCGGAACTATGGGTTTACCTTTCAACTCAAAGACAGTAAACCAGTGTTCTCGCATTCTTCCTGGACACCAATTTAATTCTGTAAGAAGTATGCCATCTACTGATGCACTATTCACTATACCATTCTTCGAGCGCCTTCACACAACCACTGACCAAGACCAATCTTAGCTGTGTTAGCTGAAAAGAAAAATAATATTCCGTGAATTTACAAGAAATGACAGTGCTCTCGAAGCCAGTGAAATGTGTTTTATTTTAAGCCACTGCTAAAACAAGGACAAATTTAGTGCAACCTGGAGTTCATAATCTGAAAACTGAATATAGTTAAATTACTAAAATGGCAAAACTTGTCACCATTATACAGTACAAGACCTTCATATTCATTGAGTACAGTTACATAAACATTTATAGTTATTCAAACTGCTTTTGGTATACAATTGCATCACTAACTGGGCTGTGAATTACTGTAACACTGCACAAATAAGCAGCAGTTCCAGCAAATTATAATAAATTTTAGTATTAAATACTATTCAGACATTACAACAGAACAAAGGCCCTCTAAAACTACAACTCCAGCTATACAACAGGAATGTACAAAGATGGTAAAAAATA
Source organism: Chionis minor (assembly GCA_013398295.1). Taxonomy (NCBI): domain Eukaryota; kingdom Metazoa; phylum Chordata; class Aves; order Charadriiformes; family Chionidae; genus Chionis; species Chionis minor. The sequence continues at coordinate 328,509 of VZSF01000225.1, forward strand.
AAGTGACTACAGTGGCTGGGCTCTGTACTTGCCTCGTCAGAGCTCAAGTACAGTAAATGCTTGACAGTAGTGGCTCTTGCTGAAAAGCCAAAATCCTTACACTAAAATCATTCCTGAATCTTGTGTTTTTCTTTGCAAATCAACTGCGTAAAAACAAGGGGGTTTGCGCTGGTGACAGTGTTTGCTACTTACTGTGTTCCCATCTCCAACAACTCTTTACAGAAAAGGTCCCAGACAAAGCTACATTAGAAAATGTAATGTTTAAAATCTGATACCATTTTTGAGACACCTAATTAGCCTTGGAATGTGGGTTGCTGGGTTTTTTGTTTGTTTTTTAAAAAGCTTACACAATCTTTTAAAGCTCAAGAACAAAGATACTACACAAATTGCATTCAAGTACATCGTCTTAGCTACTTTTTCACATCCTCATTTTGAGACATCAAATCCTCTTTAATTTTAGCATATGGGATTAGGTTTTGTTTGGTTTTTATTTTAAGGCTTTATGCATACTTCTGTGTTATTTATGCCCATTTTGAATGTTTAAACTTGTTTTAAATATGGCCACTTTTAATAGTTAATTTATAGAGGGACTATTTTGAAAGTGCTTTTTCTACACAATCTCACAAAACATCCAAACACTTCAATTTTGCAGAACACTGAACGTATTCATGAAGTGTTTGAGACAGGGTGTCTTCTGAAACAATAACACCATGGTACATATTTTCTTCAACTTAAAAATTAGATTACGGAATCAGGTTTCCCATACAGAAAAAACACAAGATAAAACAAACTCTACCTTGTTATGTTTGTATATGAAGCAGAGTTGTCTGGTTTAAATGGACCAAAATGCGGCCCTTCATGTTTTGACAGTTTTCATTTACACTTCGGTATTTGTGGTCTGGAGTTTTAAATAAACTCAGTAATAGCATAATTTAAGACTCACATTAGCAAAGAACAGCTTTCTCACTAATATGGCAGACAGCATCAGTTAGATGTAGTCAAAGTAAGGTTTCCCAAAGATAATTAATCTTGTTGAAGTATAGTAATTTTGACAGGCTAGTTTAATGCTTTCCCAATTTTGATACCCAAGGAGAAAAGTAATGCAGCACAAATTTAAAACAATTTGTGTAGAAAACTGGTTTGCGTTTTTGTTTAAGTAAAAATGAAATATTTTATACTATTTATCTCACGTAAATTTGGAAACTATGCTACTTTCCTCAGAGGATGATAAAACAATTTCTTCCTTAATATACCACCAATCAATAGTTACATAATGTATTTGATCCAGTCTGAAAACATGATTCCATTTATAAAAATAATTTTCAGTGCAACTATTCTACTTAAATTTTTGAATAGTTGTAAGATTCGGGAATGGCACAATCTTCTGCCTTTCTCCAGAAAAGTAATTAAAAAGAAAAACCACTTCACCAACTTCGTAAAATTCAACATACTGAACAATCAGTTAAAAACTGGCTGTTCCTGTGGTGGTGGTGGTGTTTTTTTTTCAAATATACAGCTTTGTACATTTATAATGCCTTCACTATCTGTATCAATTTGGTTTTGGACATGTACAGAAATACTGTTGTAGTACTACTGTATCATCGGGTTCTGAAATTCTACTTGGTGAGAATGCAAGGCTTCAAAACCCAGAGCAAAATTTAGTCCTGAGGCACTGTTTTGAGTATTTTATTTTCTTGACATTTCAATTTTACAGGTAAATTTATTTGTTGTGTTAAATGGAAGATGTTTCAGACAAAACTTTGAAACCAGTCTCTCTCTCTGTAACAAGCTAACTTTCCCTCCCTCACTGGGACTAGAGAAAAACGATTCCTGATGCTTGGGATTATATTACCTATAACAAGACAAAAGACCTTGCAATGGTTTTTGATCCTTTTTGTCACATGGCATACGTAGATGTTTCAATCAATGAAATTATATACGAAGTGAGGTAATAAACTATGAGCATTATCAGAATTTTAAGCTAGTGGTAAAAATTTACAATATAATTCCATACTGGTGAGATTTCATACACATCTCGATACATATACATATCTATGCATGTATGCACGTGTGTCAACACACCTATGTGCATATACAAAAATGTTACAAATCTTTAACTCGATGAGGAAGGTGAACTTTGTGAGATCCAAGGCAGAAATCCAGACGACAAATGAGGACTACAACCAGATATCTGTAAAAAGACCAGTGGAATGCCTTCCTGAAAGACAAAGACATTGCAAAGAGACTGCTCCTGAGTTTACCAGTGTGACACCTCGTAATAATTTAGGGGATAGGGGAAATCAGGATTGTACACATTCCAATAAAATCCATGAATAGGTTTAGAGACTTTCTGTCTCCTTGTTTGGGATCAGAAACTCATGCATCAGATCAACAGTATATTTTTATTTGAAAAAAAAACTATTAAGGTTCTTTTGTTCATCCAGAACAAGACTCCATGATGCTCTAGCAAGTGATAGGAGTTTTGACATGGCAACCTTGTAATTACCAGCACATGTCTTTTTGTCTCAAAGAATGTATAAAAAACCAAAACAAAACCCAAAAGTACTTTCAAACCACAGGATATGTAAAGGTCCAGATTTCCCTTCAGACAGAAAGGTAAGTCAGGAGCACTGGGGAGAAACCCGACCAGACTGCTAAAAAGACTTGATTAAAAGTGCCTTTAAAAAAAAATTCCTTGAAGGTAGATAAGAAAAATAAAGGGGAAATTTCTTACAAATTTATTTTTCATGTTTTAATTAGCTTTCTGCGTTAAATGCTTAAGTGCTCACTGAGTAACAAAATTCTCTTTATTACTGGAAAGAAAGTTCATATATGGAGGCTAACAAATAAAGAATGAGCGTAACCAAAAAGATGGCCAAAATCCTCAGAGGAAGAAGTTTGGATCTGCTACTTTTAACACACATAGTGAGAGATTAACATACAAATTCTTTGACACAGAATTAATGCCATAGAAGTATTTGCATACAAGAAAGCTTCAGTAAGAAACTTAGCAATCTAAACTTGATTGGCAAGCTTCAGGAAACTTTGCTGAAGAAGTATGTATGAATTTACGCTCAGCTACCCACTCTGCCCTTCGACCAGCTCTATAGTAGTCAACAAAAGGGAGTATGTATTTGCACCTCAACAATTTCAGAGCAGACTCTCACATCTTCACATAAAATTAAACTTGATAAAGGTGGCTGTGAAGCCAGACAGGCTTGGGCAGGTCACAATTTTCTTCCTGGCAATGGTGCCCTTGGGCACATAATGCCTGGCCAATATTGGTAATTTTTTTTCCCATTGTCTGAAGCAAGGAATTCCAGAACAGATTTTTGCAGAACATCACTGCCCTTAGTCCCACAGCGAATATAGCACACATACAAGTGGGAAAAGAGATATCCTGGCACAGCGGGAACCCTGAATATCACGTCCGAGACTGTCTCCTCTGAACTACTACCATAGAGAAGAGTATTTTTTCATAAATATTTCAATGGTCTGAACACAGCAGTAAATACATGTTATGCGTGGGTGGACAATACCAATTACGGACTGAAGAAACATACCATGTGCACAGTATCACAAAGCACAGCACAGCTATTTTGACTTTCACCTCAAAGTCTTTTAAATGCTGACAGGTACTTGAACATTCATTAATTGAATTTTACTTTACATCATCTGTGTTCTTTCTATCTCCTTTCAAAAGAGGAATGAAGTGAAGAGTGTTACATCTTTGGATTTTTCAGACGTTCTCCAGAAGCCAACCAACCAAAGACTTATTTGGAGCTTGCTCTCCATCAGACACCTTCTCTATCATTTCACAATATTTCAGCACTGCTTGCAAGAGATCTCCAACTTTCCAGTTTCTTTCTCGCAGTCTTCTGGAAAGCTAGAGGAGAGACAGGGGAACACAAAATATTTTGACCGGCACATCCTGGTTAACAGTTACAGAAGTTATTCTCAAAACATTAGCTCATAAGAGATCAGTTGTAATGAGTTAATCGTTATTCCCACATCTATAAAAACAAAAACTTCCGCAAGAATCAGGCACTTTTCTTTAGGGCAGTTTTCACAAAATTTTCTTCTGGAGGGAGCGACATTTTCAAATGACGTGGTGCCACAGGTATGAGGGCTGTGGTTCATCAAGACTGCAGAAAACAGGAAATTCTGAACACAAGATTAAGACATTTGCCACCCCTCCCATGCCAATAATGCACATATAAAAAGAAAAAACACAGTCTTAATAAAAGGATGTGGATTTTCCTTTCACAACATATAGTGTGGTTTGGTGGCACAGATGCTATCCTCAATGAAAACAGTGTCTTCAGAGTTGGGAAATTATAACATCTTGGGGAAGAGGAAAAGGTGAGGGTTAAGTTAAGCTACCACTTGGGAGCAGAGATCAGTGTAGCTGAAAATATTTATTTCTTTTTTCGCCCAGGGTCCCAAAAAAAAAAAAAAAGAAAAAAAAAATCTTCCTTTGCTTATGTGTCAAGCTCAGCTGTATATGGAAACACCCTCCTTATTCTCTGGAACTGTAGAATTTTACCACCTTTCATAGCCCCTACCATGACATTCTATGTTAAGTTTAAAAAAAAATAAGTCATGCAGTGAAATCTCTTCCACAGCTACAAAATTTAAGATTCATAATGTTTCTTCTATGGGACCTGTCAAAATGCAATCTCTCTGCTTGTTCACCTAGGTGATGGAACTGACAGAAAGAATGTAGGCGTAAAAACAGATATAAAACAGTTAACTTCTTGAGCAAACAATTAACTTGAACGAGCAAAAAAAGATGCCCTCTAATCTCGAGTAGAATATATCCTGAACACTGAAACTTTCTTCAGTGAAGAAAAAAAAAAAATGTTATTTTCTGCATAAAAAGAACTGAAATCTGTAGTTATTTCTGTGAATTTTAAAACAGAGCACAGGAAGCAAGAGTTTTACAGTCTACAACAGGCAATTTTGTAAATAGCATTTGTTGGTTTATAAAAGAATAGTCATTTTTCTCATGCCAGAGGAAAGTTTGGTTAATGTTCAAAGACCTACTTCAGTAAATATAGTATAAAACTTCTGTCTAAAGAAAAAGATACCACCACGGTAAGATGACAGACCTGGCACATGGCTTTACTAACCTTTGTATTTTAATTTAGAGTTCAAAGTTCAATCCTACCTTCTTTAGTAGACTGTTCTTACTGTCAGACAAGTGAAACATTGGAGTTTACTCAAAATAGACACCAGCAATCCTAAAAGAGCTAGATAAGGTCTGATTAAAAATTGCATATATGGTTTTTTTTTAATCCAGGCACTTATATACCCATATTGTCAGGCTTCTCAAAGAAGTCAAGAACTATCTATTCTAATTTAGTGGTCTCTTGTTCTAGCTCCTAACAAATGTGTTTTGTTTCATAAATAAGTATTTATCTTCTTTATGCCTTGCTAAGCATAACATGTGTCCTTAAGTCAGAGTTCATACCCAGCCGCAGCAAGTAATACCTTGCCTGATAAACGCTGAAGTTTGTCTTTTATACAGCCACATCCCATCAGCAGCTCAGTGACTGTGCTGGGATTACCTCACACAAGCCTTTCCTCCCTTCCAGAACCCACCAACTGCTTATAGTGAAAATTACTATTTAATGGAATCTAAAGCCCACATAACTGAGTTAACTTACCAAAGTACCTATGAGATGATCAAAACCCCAGAGCTGGCGAAAGATCAGCATGCAAAGGCCAGTTTAGTTTTCTGCTGGGTTGCAGTGCCCTCTGGAGGTGCTCGTCTAGCTTTACTAGTGTCAGAATTGAGATTTACTATTTCTAATTTAAGACTCTCAGTGTGGGTCAGTGATAATTCCAACTGGGAAACTGGATGGAATAAAAAACAGGTAATCCTTCCCTGCCCCAAGGGGGAGAAACAGGATTTCAGTTCATTTTAACATAACTGCATTTAGACAACAAAAAATTAAGCTATACAATTAAGTGAATTGACTATTTTAACTTTTTCAAGACTGCATGACTACTGCCTGCCTGAAGGTTTTGTGTTTTATCTTTAGGTGTCAACTCAGTAGCAGTTTATGACCTGTCAAGTAGAAAAATATTAGAGTTTCTTAGGAGTCCATACATAATAGACACTGCTATTTTCCAGAGTGCTCTTCTCAGTATATTCTCGTTTTAGGTTAGCTAGAGTGGTGTTCAGACACCATTAATAGTATCTTTCCTATGTGTCTTCAGGCATTGGCTCAAATCGTAGCATCACAGCTTTGACATCTACTAAATCAGAGCTGGCAGAAGAATGAGAAACTCAAGGAAAAATTAGAAAAAGAGGCACTTGACATCTATTTTATGTCTTACATGATACGTTGCACTGTACGATACAGGTGTCACACACACGAAGGAGATCGTTATTAACACTTGTGGATCCTATCAACATTCTGCCTGAGTATTTCCAACACTGCAATTCACATACAACAAGCATGAAATAGATGGACTGATCTTCAAAAGACAGCAAAAACAAATCACAAGGTCACAATGACTAGTCACTAAACCCAACTCATTTGCTTCAAAAGAGCTTCATAGAATGCTGGAGCAGTCATGTGAGAAGAGAAAAAGCGCAGTATTTTCTTCTTCATGTTAAGACACTTAACAAACCCTAACAGGGAAGGAACATATGAATATAAGGAATTAAACCAAACAGTTTCAAATAAAAACAGAAGCAGAGAAAGTACTCTCAACCTGCTTTCTAGTTTATGAAAGCATGAAGTACACTTATTGAAGCATGAAGTGTCAGAAGTAATGTATAACAGAATCACAGAATGGTTTGGATTGCAAGGGACCCTAAAGATCATATAGTTCCAACCCCTCTGTCATGGGCAAGGACACCTTTCACTAGACCATGTTACTCAAAGCCTCCTCCAACCTGGCCTTGAACACCTCGGGGGATGGGGCATCCACAGCTTCGCTGGGCAACTTATTCCACTGCCTCACCACCCTCGCAGTAAAGCATTTCTTCCTAATAGCCAGTCTAAATCTACCCCCTTTCAGTTTAAAACCGTTACCCCTCAAATCCTATTGCTACACTCCCTGATCAAGATCCCCCATCTTTCCTGTAAGCCCCCTTCAGATACTGGAAGGCTGCTACAAGGTCTTCCTGGAGCCTTCTCTTCTCCAGGCTGAACAACCCCAACTCTCTCAGACTTCTCATAGCAGAGGTGCTCCAGCTCTCTGATCATCTTTGTGGCTCTTCACTGCACTCGCTCCAACAGGTCCATGTCCTTCTTATGTTGGGGGCCCCAGAGCTGGACACATTACTCCAGGTGGGGTCTCACCAGAGCAGAGTGGAGGGAGACAATCACTTCCCTCGACCTGCTGACCACGCTGATTTTGATGCAGCCCAAGGATGCGGTCGGCCTTCTGGGCTGCAAGCGTACATTGCCGGCTCACGTTGAGCTTCTCATCAACCAACAACCCCAAGTCCCTCTCCTCAGGGCTGTTCTCAATCCGATCTCTGCCCAGACTTTATTTGTGCTTGGGATTGCCCCAACCCAGGGGCAGGACCTTGTTCTTGGCTTTCTTGAACTTCATGAGGTTCACCTGGGCCCACCTCTCAAGCCTGTCCAGGTCCCTCTGGATGGCATCCCTTCCCTCCAGCTTGTCGACCATGCCACACACCTTGATGTCATTGGAAAAACACATTTCTGAAGCAATTCTAAATCAAACACACCCACCTCCAGAAAAGGAGCACAGAGGATATATTTCAACTTGCCCAAAAAACATTTTCCAGTTTTCTGGGTTGTTATAAATAAGAATGCAAGACCTCCTACTCTTGAGATTGGATACATACACCAACAGTTACACAGGTAAAGGAAAAACAAAACTTGCATTCCTTTTCTGGGCTACAAAGGGAGAAGCCACTCTTTGGAAAATTCAGCCCAGGTACGGTCTGGACTGACTTCTAGGTACCTTTCACACTCTTAACCTGAGTTGACAGTGACTAAGCACCATAGGTGCTCACGTTCATCTAAGTTTGGGAGTCTATTTAGTCATACTGACCTCTGCTTCCTGGTCACTCCCTTTTTCTCCTGAAAGGGTTTTAGCTTTGGAAAGCACCAACTTGAAGATTCAATACTAGATTTGGGATTTGAAAGCAAGCTTCTCCTTCCTTAATATACTGGCGCTCACATTAAGTTGTTTTTCCCAAGATCTTAACTATTAAAATAATACTAAAGGCATCACGTTAACACTTTTTCACATTACCAGGTAATAAAATGAAAATCTTTGATAATTTATCATTCATATCAACCAAATTAGTAGAGACACTGCCTATATATCTGTTCAGTTCTTTCAGTAGCCAGGTAATGTTAAAATAATTCCTTGGCAGATTAAAAAAAAGAAAAAGGTCAAATGTAATAAATGCCAGATTATCATCTGCAGTTCAGTGTGTAGCAACAAAGGAATAGTTTTTATGATTTTGTAGGAATAAGAAATTTCTCTTATATGTTTGTGATGGAAATACTCAGGTCAGTACACATACCAAAATTTTGACCCTTCCCTAAGAGACATTAATTGCTAAAGCCTAATGCTTTAAACTTCCGCTTTCTCTTTGGTCACATATTAAATTCAGTCTATAAAACCAAAATAAAGGCACCTAAAACCAAAACAATCTTACTGAGCCTTCTTTCTTAATAGTTTTGGTTGCAGTGCTTACAGAATAAAAAAAAATCTGTTATTTAATTAGAACTTAAACTTCTTTCTGATAAGAAAATGGGTATTTACTAGCAAAAAAACCTGAGGCAGAACATCAAACTATTAAGTTAGAAATTAATTTGCATGAGCAAGTTCTCAGAAAGACCGAATTTATAGACAATTAATTACTAAATAAAAAATGCTTGAAAAAAATACATTTTTCATGCAACAAAAATGCTGTAATTGTATTCTCCTTGGAGTAAACCAAGGAAAACAACCTGTGAAACAAGTTAACTCAGCTTTGATTAATAAAGCTTTATTTATGGTACATGCACAGGCTAAAAAGGCTGTTCCACTTTGACCTCTCAGGATTTAAATAATGATTTTCCTCAACAGCAAATACCTCATTATTACGGAGTAGCAAATAAAGCAGTAGCAGCTGGTGTATCACAGGAAATGGAAATCAAGAAAATCCTTCTCCTTCGCCATTCACCATCAAACCCAAGTACTTACAAAGACAAATTCCCATGTAGCAACGTCATGAAAGTGAAGATCAGACACCTCTGTTTCAGAAGCTGCCAGCCACTGGAGTGCTGCTCTGAGCTGGGGGTCCACTAGGTTTGGTTCCACATCAATATTCACTATTGATAAAGTCTTTCGTATTTGTTCCAAACCTAACATTAAAAATGAAATCATCAAATACGTATTTTCAAATTGTTTCAAAAAAGTCTCTGTAGTTCACTCTTTAGACTATATTAAGAACCTCAATTTAGTACACGCAGATAATAAGAAATGAAAAAGCCATGCTGGTCTGACGGGTTTCTGTACTTTCACATAAGGAAGTCCTGTTTATCCCACTTACAATTATATGCAAACGTAGCCGAGTATTAAAAGACATCGAAGCTGTAATGTATATTCCAAAAGGCCCAGAATTTAACACAGCCTTTCATAAACTGTTTGAACAGCAATGGCTCTCACATTGTCCATCAGTCATATCTGTTTCCAACTACTATTTTTTGCTATGCCTTCATCTACTACATTTTTTTAAAGTATTTCAGAATTCTTTCCTATACAGGCAGACTGATCAGAGCGCCTCTGATTTCCTCCAAAATATAGTACTGTTTTTACTAAGGCCTATCCAATTTTTCAACACTTCCCTTCCAGCATGAGTTCCAAAAATTAACACAGTATTGAAAGAGCAGTTGCATTAGAAATACAGAGAAACTACAGTATTGTCATCTTCTGTTTCCACTCTGAAATTCCATTGCCAGCTATCACAGTAATCCTTTGTCACGCTCTCAGAACTGACTAAGCGTACGTATAGCGCTCTCCAAATTGTCCTTCAAGTCTCTACTTCCAAACTACTGGACTTAACTCTCTAGAAACATAGAATATATTTGCCATAAAAACATATGTTCACGTGCAGTTTACCTCAGTCTAGCTACTTTTCCAATCAAGCTTTTAAAAATTGAGGTACATAAGGTATTCATTCCTAATTGACAAAAGTTAAGCAAGACAAAATAGATTCCCCCAGGAGGAAAAAGAGAGAAAATTAACTAGTGGAACTGCCAACATAAACCATAAACACGCTTTTGTGGATAACAGAGTATTTGTCAGGGAGCCCCAGGATCTAATATCTTTATAGTACAAAGAACCAATTATGAAAAAAAATAAATTATGACACTCAGTGGATCAAAAGCACTCCGGTAATGTATCACTGGGAAATTTTGATACATTTTTTTAAATTTTATAAAGCAGATGTACATTTGGTAACAACAAGGCTTTTTTTCAAATTCTTTGGTGAACAAGGCGCAGTCAGCTCAGAAAAAGCCAGACATTTCTAGGTATGGCAAGAACAGAACTTCCAAATGTATAAGACCAGGTACAAAGGTTTTCTACTAGAATACTATTTAAAATGGTCCTACAATGAAAGTAACAGTCTTTTCAAAACAATAGTGGGATGGTAAAGAAATTAAACTAGAAAAATTTCACTAGAAAATCCTTAATACGGTATTAAGCAGTCTGTTGCACTCCATGAGACATCAAAACTGTGTAAAGAAACTCAAGCACTATTTTAACTGAGCAATTTGAACATTTGAGATGCTAGAAACTTTTAAAGTTGAGACCAAAAGAAAGCGATGGTATGTTGATAACCTAGATGAAACCTATAGAGCAGAAAATATTTAAATTATAATTATTTTCTAAGGAAAAAAAATACTTTATTAATTAAATTAAATTAAAATTAAATTAATTTCCTTATAACCTTTCCATCAGATCTGATAAAAAAAATAAAAATTAAGAGATGTGGTTCATTTCCATACATTTTTCCATGAGTTTAAAAAGAAAAAAAAAGAAATAGCCACACATCTTTCTGGTTACACCAAGACTATTTGAAGATGTGCAACATGGCTGAATATCCTCTGTAAGTGGGTAGCAGAGATTTCTTGAAACACTTATTTCATCTTCAGAATATACCCGACACAAAGAAAGGCTCTGTTACAACTTGCTCTAACATCAGCTCATCTTTAAATCGGCCTCATACACTGCGTATTGAGGCTGTTCTCATCTCAGGTAACAATCTTTGGCACCTCAATAGGACTGGAACCAGAGCAGAGATCTTCTATGAACCAGAAAGCTGTAACAAGATTCTGGATAGACCCTATTTTACATTTCACTAAGAAGAAAGAGATTATAGGAAATGTATTGAATCTACTGATCAGAATTCACTACCTTAATGTTATTAAGTACATGTATGAGCATGAGAGACTAGCATTTCCCAAAGGCTGTAAACTTCAGTGCATTAAGAGACATATGTAGGGTATTGATCTAAGAATATATTCTGACACTTGACTGACATGTATTATCAGGAATAGGGATAATAGGGCTGTCACCTTGCTTTGCAGACTACAGAAGCAAAGAATTAACGAAATTACTTCACGTAGAGTGCACAGGTCAAGAACAGTTCTATCTGCTGGAATTGACATTACCTTCTACAGCATCCTTGGAGTCTTCATCTTTATCTTCTGTTCCATCACTGTATTTTAAAAATAAAACAAAAATATTAATACAATCCAATATATGCACAATAAATGTAGTCAATCCTAAGACTGTAATGAGGGTTAAAGGAGAGGAAGATCATAAAAGAATTACGAAGTGATCATGAAAAGAAGCTTTGCTTCTCACACCATTTCATGTTGGAAACATTTATCATCAGCTTCACAAGATTTGCTCTTAGGGAAAGAAGGGAGAAGACACAAACAAGAGAAGGATGTTAAAAAGAAAGATTGTGATATGAAGACATTTTAAAATAAGATGACAACTTACTGATTTTAGTTAAGGAGGACAGTTTAGTTTTGCTTCAAATATGAAAAGGTTAAGCCATTTTATGTCACGAGTATGAACAGCTATAGGTTATTCAAAGCTTTAAGTGTTCTACAAAAATCAATTACCCAGCAATTTTGAAAGTTTCCACAAAATAAAGGTAAAAACAGTAATCCTGTAGGAAGCAAGCTCTAGTTTGCATGAAAAAGTAAATCTAAAGACTTGTAAAAACTGCAAGCAAGAACATGCACAAAAGCAACCTTTAGTTTTGCAAGCAGAACATATTCATCAGTTTAGCACAGCAAAATTTAACCACTCAGTATGGATTAATTAATGAAAAAAATCATATTGTGATTAAGTGAGAAGAGTGTGACTAATGTATCAGCATAAAAAAAAATGCACCATATTTTTATTTTCCAAAATGATGATTTCATGCATTAATTATGAGGAACCCATCTGGTTTATATTTCTCAACTCAACCAACCTGTCTGATGTTGGAAAGGATAAATTCTCCTCATACATATCCCCTTCTAAACCAAGACTGCTCCAGCTACTGCTGTTACCATTACTGCCAGGAGAAGAAGAGAACACAGCTGAACTAGAAAAGAACAATATCTCAATCTAGAACCTTCATTTTCCTTAGAGCTTTTTTGTCAAGACATTTAATGCAAAAGCATCAAAACTTCCTAAGCAAGTTTGCTGGAACAGAGTACAAACATCAGTGCTATTCAGAGCAGCAATGTGCACAATAATGCAAAACTGGTGAGTTTCAGTACGCAGGTAAAAGTATTAACTTGTACTCATTAATTTTCCAGATCAGTGCTAGTAGTAATTCTGTCCTCAGGTCTAAGCACATTGCTTATTATTTCTACAAGCTCAACAATTTCAATATGATTACTCATAGGAATATGGATTCCAACTATAATATTTGCTTAAGGACTAGCTAACAGTTCATAAAATTATACATTGTGAAGACAACTGCACAAATAAAATCTTTCCAACTCATTTTAAAACTCCTGTAATGATCTCCAACAGCCTGATAAGAAGGAATTCTTAGAGCAAATAAAAACGCCTGTTTTAAAAAAAATTCTGTATATTGTTCTACAAGCTGATTTTTTAGAAGTAGCGGGGGTTATAGATCTGTGAAAACAATACTAAAAAGATGAATTCACTCACAGTTTATAAACATACTGCATTCATTCCATGACTACATTCAAGCCATGCAAAGAACTGAAAAAAACTGAGCATGTTCTTACACTGTTATATTTCAGGCATGACAATTAGCAGAGTTTGTTAAGCCTGTGCTTATGTACAAGATTGAGCTACTCCTATGATTAAATCTCCCGTTCTCCAACTTCAAACCTCCCCCAGAGTATGTCTGAAAGCCTTCCAAAACAGGATTTCAAGATAACCAGCATTCTTTGAGAAAGCGAGATTGTCTGCTATAGATGGTATAATAAGCTGTGAAGCAACTCCAGAGAACAACTGTTGCAAGAAGATGCCTTCTTCACCTAAGTTTTATGTGACTTCTTTTCCACTCATTCCACTCAAGGCAAATACTATAATTTAAAACCACAAATACTGGAAGGAAACATTTCAAGAGACAGACATTAATCTTTTTCAAGAGTCTTCCAGTAACAGCACCACCTATCAGTGTCCTTTGCTTTCCAGCACGCCTGCTTGGAACCTAATTTCAAAACAGTAACAGCAGGTTAGCAAGCCTGCAATATGAGCACACCCTGGCAGGAAAAAAAAAAAAAAAAAGAGTTGCAGGTGCTTCATTCAGCACGTTGTTGCTTATTTAGACTACATGTGCAAAGAACAATCAAACAGTTCCCTCATTATGTAAAAAAAAAAAAAGGCAAAAAGAAAATTCAAGAGCAGAAGCTTCCAAAGAAACCAACTTGATTTGCACAGAGAACGCAAACCTGGTCTTCAGAACATTTCTGAAGCTACCGTGTGAGACTATCACAGTATACATGAAGTATTAAATTGGGTTTGAATTACATATATAGAAAAGATTTAACATAGCCTGTTGACACCCCTATTTTGCACTCAAACAGCCTCTTTCACTGAAAGTTAGAGTGGAAATAAAAGCTGCCCCAATTCTCAGACTAAAGGAAAAAGGAAACCTAACACAATGAGCTCATGCATACTACTATTCTGATTAGGTAAGAGATTAATATATTTTGGACATGTCAAACTTGGTCTGAAATAATCATATATTTAACTATATTATTACAATGCAACACCTGAGACTTTTTTGTAATGTGACCTTTCTTTTAAGATGCCAGATTAAGTCTTGAAAATAAAGTCCTGCAATCACTGAACAAGCAACAGACAGACACAGGCATTAAAATGCTTCTATAATGCTTCATGCAGCTCTTCAACATGAGCCAGCAGAAGAATTACAAGAAAAGCTTTCAACTTTTATATATATATACACACACACACCACACTGTACATATGGGAACTATAACTCAGAGTTATAGTTATAACTTTGAGATTCTGCATTATGTACATACAAGAGGCAAGAGGCTTCTGCGCTGAATAATAACCTAACCTGGATGCTCTGATTCACGGCCTGGAAAAGCCTATTTCTATGCCTACACCTATACATTAAATATAAAGAAAGCTTAAGACTATTTTATTTCTAAATTAAAGTTGCTAACATTAGGCACGCAAAGCAGAAGATACAAGCACCCCCCTGCATAATTACCTTTACCAAGTCTGCTAAAGAACTTTCATCCCTATTTCCATTCAAATGGAACTGCAGGGATCATGCTTTGGTAACTCCTTCCAAGTTGTCTTTCTGCCTTGTTTACCGATAGTTTAATCCTCTGTGAAGTACTGAAGTGCAATTTTTATACTGATCTGAGATGCAGAGGGCATGTACCATTTTTACAGAGCTACTACAAAAAATGTCTTTTTTTCCCCCCCTGAAGTAAAGCAATGCAAGGTAAATTGAACTGGACTGCTGTAGCTTGTACTATTGTGTTGTCTTCTAAGGATTATGATCCTGTGTTCCAAAAAAATTCAACTACTATTAATGGATCTCTAGGCTTATTATGATGAAGATAATTTCCAAAACGTCTCAAGTACCAGCATCCATTGAACACTGCGAACAGCCTGGAAAATACTGGGGGAAGGGAGAGGTCCTCCCTCGCCAAGTAAAACTTGCCTAATGTTCACTACGCAACTTAATTATATTGTACCAGCACTACAAACAAATTGGTCTAATGATATCTAGTACCTCAAAGATGGTACAAGCAAGACTGCTGACAGCTTCTTAGAAACAAGGAAGCCACTTGCATTAAGAAGTAACTGCCAGGGAAGCAATGTTACCTGACTGTACATTGAAATGTTTCAAATTGACATGGTTTACATATAATCAGTATGCTATTTTTTTCAACAAATAGCTAACTATAAGGAAAAAACCCAAAAAACAAACACACAAAAACCAACAAAAAATCTCAACAAAACCCCCAACTTTCAAGTGTTCTAACTGCACAATGAATGCCCCCTCTATGGCTGAATGGCATTTTCCTGGTTAATAAAACAGTTTATGTTAAAAAGAGGAAATAAAAGCAATGAATTTTCATCACTGCCATGCAAATTTTTATTTCCTTAGAAGATGCTAACACTGTTCCACAAACGGTGTTATTACCAAATCTTGTTTTGTAACAGAAGGTACGTCTCCCCTAATATCTTTTTACTCAGGGCAATAACCTCAGGTCCTGTCACTCCAACCTCAGCAGCACAAGCGACTACATGTGCTGTTCCCAATCCACAGGTAGCTTTGTATAACCAGCTCATCAATTTTTGCAAGCCATTTTCTTCTGCCAACACCTTGCTGTCCAAATTACACCTCCCCTTCTCTGAGTAAAATGCTAATTTAGGTCACCACTCCTCTAATGAGCCACAGATTTTCTTGGAAGTTATAGAAATTACTTTCTTTTCATTTAAATCTGTTTTGGCATGATAAACAACAAACAGAACATGAGCATTATAGGTAGATCAATTTTTTTATACTTTTATTTTTTACTATCATCAACTAACCTATATTGTATTCACTATTTGTAACTGAGTATTATTCCTTATACTTTGAATTTCATGATGTAAGTCTAACTCATTTTCACTCATTCAGCAGATGCTGTTTTATTAAAATAACTTTAAGGCAATGTATTCTCTTAAAAAATTATTCAGTTATGGGTGATAAATTGTAATAGTGGTTTGACTGAAATACTTAGTTAAGCAAAACATGAAAAATATTGTAGACATTTAAGTGACTAGTTTCACTTTGGTACCAAATAACCTATTTGTACATTAAATAAGGAAGCATACCTCCAATATTTTCTTTAATGTCAGCGATGCTGGAACTACCAACTAGAAAGAAAAATCCTCTCCCTCATTTCTGCTATTTTTCAACATGATGAACTTTCTACAGTAATATAAGCGGTATATCAATAAAAAAAACTAAGTTGACTCAATCCTCATATGCTCCTTATAT
Organism: Chionis minor; assembly: GCA_013398295.1. Lineage (NCBI taxonomy): Eukaryota > Metazoa > Chordata > Aves > Charadriiformes > Chionidae > Chionis > Chionis minor. The sequence goes on from VZSF01000225.1 coordinate 345,016, forward strand.
ACAAGCTCAGGCCACAACTCTGTTTGTAATTTTCCCTGGCAACAGGTAGGGACATAGCATATTTTTAAAATTCCCATTCTAATCTTTGTTGGTTAATAATCAGCCAGGGGAAGTGTAGTGAGAAGCTCCGTAGAAAAAGTTACTACCCTGAACAGGTAAGTTCCAATATTACTGACCTGTAAGCTCATGGTTAGTAGTAGATAAAGACCCCACCAACATCAGTTAGAACAGCTTATAAATTCAACTCCCCCCAAAAAGATGAAAACTGCTGTTAAAGCTCCTCGTGCAAATTCTTCAAGAATATATGAATTTACATAAAACAAATTCTTAATCATTAAGTTTTAGTATTTCAGAGCAAAACTAATAAACAATACTTTCAAGTTGTATTTTATACATCATGGTTATTTTTAAAACACCTGCATCTTTTCCTAATACTTAAATTATGTATGTGCAGTTTTTACTTGATGTGACTCCCTAGCATCAATGACAATGATTACTCCTCACATTTACAGAGTATGAACATTCCTGGGCAACAACATTTTGTAAAAAAACCATAATATTAGAGCACTTTTTTTAAAAAAAAGAGTCATTGTGTGTTGAAGACAAAATAAGCACTTCACCCCCAACCCCCAGGAGAAAACCACTTGATGCCAAGTTATTTGCCATCAAGATAACTGTGTAACTATACTAACATATTTATAATTACCTGTCACTGAGGTGAAGAAAACTGCTGTTCTCATCAGGATGTTCATCTTCAAAACTTAGATTAGACCAGCTGCCAGTGCTATCATCACCAATACTAAGACTCATCTGCTGGCTAACAATAGATTCAACAGAGTGAAACCCTTCTCTTCCGACAGAGCTAAACAAAAATTTAAGACAAAAACATCACTGCATTTCAAGCCGATGTGTGTTAGTTCATTTACAGCAATTTAACACCATTTTAAAGACATTAAACTCCAAGGGGAAAAAAAGGGGGGGAAATTCATTAATTTATACCCTATTTTCAATGTAAGAAATGGAGCAACCAAAAGAATTTGAAATTTCAACAGGTTTAGGTCAGGAATTGCTGTTTGGAATTCTTTCACTAGAAGACAGAGAGAGGGTCACAAGTAATTCTCTCATTTGGAAGATTATTTGCTATGAAACACAGAAGGCATTTTAGTCTTACAGACTGTATATCAAGGTATGCTTTTCAAGCACAAGACTTAGTATTTTTGAACTTGTTCACCATAGGACAGTTTGGCTACTTCCCCTCCCTGCGTTCAGTACAACCAGCTAGTGGCCTGCTACTGTAGGCAAAGTGCTTAAGTATGCACTGGTGTTTAAAATGTTAGGATTCCAATTTTTAAAAAGGTCTTTTTGTAGATAAAGATTTGTCTTCCTGCTTCAAGGAAGTGTAGCTACACGACTCATACAGAATTTTTTGCTCAGGAAATAAATTTAAGATTTTATCCAAAAAACAATCAAGCAAGTATGCTCAATAGAAAGTGGCCTTTAAAAGACACTTCAAAAGATCCAGTTTGATAATTTTAAAGAAGTCTCAACTCCTTAGAAAGTAAGTTACACTATGAGAACTTGCAGCTATGAACTAACTTTCAGGGGCAAACTGTGATTATCTATATGCAAATGAAGTGGTTGAACAGTCAAGAAAAATTATCATCTTACCACCACCACAGCAAGGAGCCCCTGTAACATTCACTGTTTAAAAAGCCACCCTTAATCACATCACTGGCAACACTTTGCCCCAGCAAGCACGATTTTTCACAGAGAAATACGTAGCTTTGCATAAATACTCTGTTTGAACTGGAATCTATTTGGGCAATACAAAGATGATTTTTCTCCATTTTTATTTACAGTTATACCAGCACTAGCAACGGTTCTTTTCACTGCACAAGGCATCTTCTCAAGAAACATATGCATTACACACCATGCGTTAGATGATGACATATGAAACATTTATAATTTTTGTCATGTTAAAACCCTAAAATCACCTTCTGACACAGATATCATAATACACACTATCTCTTTGAACTCTGTATTTTATTGCTGTCATATTCTAACTGGAAATTTTAAACAATATTTTAAGAAGTCATTCAGAAGAAGTATCTTTGATACTGCAGTATTGGAAAACATCACATTACTACTTTTTTGGTCACACATTAAGGACTCAACCTTGTTGTACAGAGAGCCACAACATACATCTTCTTAGCACTTTTATGCTGCTAGAATTTTTAGTTGAATGCTTTCATCGAAAGGCCATAAAAATTAAAACAAATCTTGTATTTTTCTGCAAAAGTTAAACACACACACCCAACCAAAAAACTTCCATTCACATCTACGGAGCACAAGCTAGCATGGATGGGTTTCATATCAAACCTTGAAAAATTTAATTCAGTCCCACTATGGCCTTTAGCCACTTAACATATAAAAATAAATTTTATTATTCATCATGATGCCCATCTAGAAACCAGGAAAAGAAACCTTTAGCTATTGTGAGGAATACACACACATACAAAAATAGAAAAATAAATATTTCTATAAATTAGAAAAAACAACATAGTAAAGATTGCTCTTGGACTTGAAGAAGAGGAATTTCAAGTCACCCTGCTCACTGCACAGTCTGTTTGCCCAAAAGTCACTGTGGCACCTATTTCCTATTTATAGGCCTATTAAAGGGAACAGTGTATTAGGCCTTACTAAATATACAAGAATTTGCAAGTCGGTTCCTTGTCTACTGTATTACTATTTTATAAGCTAAAGTGTATTTTACTAAGTAATTTTTTCTTTAAGGGTTGGGTTTTTTTCCCCCAGTGGTAAGAACACTGTCACAAGACAGCCACAATGAAAATAAAGCCTTCAGACTATAAAGCAATGGCTAGTTTGGCCAGTACCAGATGTTGGTCTTACTGACAAAAGCAAAAATAAACTACTTTTATTTTTTAGCACAGAAGAAGAAATACAGGTAGGGAACAAACCTGGATTCCTTCGTAGCTCACATCAACAAAACACTTAAGGTCTGCTATTCTCTGCTGTAGGTAAAAATAACAGCATTTCAAGTTGAAATAATAAATTCCACTTATTAGTCACCTACTGGAACATATGCATGCTGATATACATAGAAACCTTGGTTTCAAGCTCCACACAGGTGGAAAAAAGTTTGGGGTTTTTTTTCTAGTTCTGAATCATTTAAACATCACCTGAGGAATAAAAAGAAAACACGCAGAACATAAAGTATATATTTCTTTTAAATAAACCCTTCTGTGCACATATTTGTATGAACAATCCTTCTTTTTCTGGTTCAGAATGCAACAAGTAAGAGAAAATTAATATTACCTTACGTTAACTGCCTGACCAATATTAGTCATAGCTGATGTCATTATTTCAGTAGTAAGGCTTTCAGCAAAACTGACTCCATCTTGCCCAATGCCACTGTCAGCCGTCAGACTTGTGTAACTCGGCTCTCCTTCTGCTTTCTCTACAGCCGCAGTAGCCCCCTTGTCAGAAAACATTGTCTTCTGTTCTACATCAACGTGAATTTTAGGAATATCAAGCTGAAATGCTCTTGATTTTTGACAGGCACCACCTAATCCAGAGTGAAGAAAATGCCTCACTGGAACAGAGGATTCTTGCGCGGGTAGATGATGAGATGTACTTTCTGTACAGTAACGATGTTCCTTCATACTGCAGCATCTACAGACAGTTCCAGAAAAAGGAGACAGTTTCTCAGTATACGAGAGCCTATCCCCATATTTTCTGTTTTCAGCCACATGGAGAACAGCCGACTCTAAACCCATTTCTAAAGTATCATCTGCTACTTTCCTAGCATATTGTTCTATAGCTTGAATTATGCCTTCACTGTAGCCACTTTCATTTAAACTGCCTGTACTATGATACAGTTTATGATCTGGGGAGAAAGGAAGAAATGTCCTAGAAAATCTTGTTTTAATAAGATCCCCTGTGACTTCATCAAATTCAGTCTTTTTATATAGACAGGAATCTGTCAGAGACTTTGGCAAACATGCTCCAGACATTTTCAATTTCTTCCTGACATCGCAAGTGATACTGCGAGCAAGGGATTCTGAAAACTGTAACAACTCTGTGCATTCTGATCTCTGCGTGCCGATACTCCTTTCATACGTTTGGCCTTCACAGTGATGAATGCCGCCTTTCACTTGCTGTACTGCGTCTTTATTCACTGCTTTGATCAGCTCCAGCTTACCATTTACCTGCGCGTTTTGCCCAGGATGTATCTTTCTGTTGTATCTCAGTTTGGTTTTTCTAGCAGCTTGCTGTAAGCCTGATTTGATAGACCTGTAAACGAGCCTGCTAGCATACTGATCCATTAGCAGTTCGGCATTACCACCTTCTCTTTTCAAAACTCGAATAATATGATCTGCATATTCGTCCGTCACACTTTCACAGCTGGGGTATTTGGAAGTCAAACCTGTCATGCCTGAACCTTGTGGTAAACAAAGTACAGATGAATCTCTCTCCCCCAGCCACTGGTCCTGCACTGGCCCACACCGTTCTTTTGAACTATAATCTTTATCTCCTTTTCTCAGGTAAACGCAATCCACCTGACAGTTAACCCTCTTCAACCTCAACAGTTTACAATGCCTTGATTTCACTGTCTTCTTGGCCTCGCTGATGACTTTTTCTGCCATATCACCTGCATAATTCCACAAAGAACTGCATGTCTCTTCTGGGATATTTATAAATGTAGAGTATCCACACCTTTTGTTTTGCATATCTAGCTGAAGCTGTCCATCAGCTTCTCTTTTGTTCGTTTTACCATCTAAATGGGAAGCAGCCATTTCAGTCGCTATTGAAATTATATGGCTAGCTAAGCAATCTGCATACTGAATTGTTTTTTCTGAACACTCCTCTTTCTCAACGGGCATGTCAGAATGATCTTCATCTTCACTACTTTCCACTTCTTCAGAAAGCGACCGCATGAGTTTCAGCATAAATTCCTCATTTTCCAAAGAGTCATGTTCAGTTTCAGATAAACCAGCAACGGATGGATTGTACGGTGTTGAAGGTGGTGTTGCGGGTGCAAATTCCTTTGCTAATTCTCCCTTGAGTTTCTTAGACAGTTTTCTTAGGTTTCTTTCAGAACTACTTTGACACGGTACTAAAGGAGTTGGTGGGGGTGTATCAGGCATTACACAGGTATTTCCATCTTTGAGACTTGATTTATCTTCCATCTGCAAAGCATCTTCACTGCCAAACATCACTGAAGAAAAGCTATTTGCATGTGGAAAACAATCAGCCTGCCTGTAAGTCAAAGGTCCTGATGATGGTTTCTGAGAATCATGAGTTTTTGAGGGCTTGTTTAAGTATGTTATTGAGCAGCTTCCTGTGTCAGTAAAGTCCTCTAGAACGTGCCTGGCAAAGGTCACAGTGGAACAAGACGGTGGCGATTTTGAAGAAAACCTGTGTCCTTTGTGTTCCTGCCAACAATCTTTAGATTCTGAAAGACACTGAACAGAATGAGTTGGAGTAAGAAGAAATTTACATGGATTATTCAAAGGCATCTGTTGTTGTTCCACAATTACAGAAACATTACTTTGTTTCTCAGCCTCTTGCTGCTTTATCACACATTGTTCTTTTCTACTGGCATCTGCATATGTCTGTGAGCTCACATTACATGCTAAATTCTCACTAGTGTTGCATAACACAGTTTTACTTTCATCCACAGATTGTTTTATGACATACTTGGCCAAGTGATCTGCAAACGCATTCTTGGGGCAATCTTCACCAATACATTGCACATAAGGTTTCTTATCTATTATTTTTCTTGTTAAAAAGTCTGTATACTCTTCTACTGCTTTTGTTACTCTAGATGAGGTTATGGCTTCATAAGCTTCGTTTACTATCATATCTACCATAGTTCCAGAAAAAGTATTAATGCCTTTCGACCCACTTGTTAATTCTGAATTATTGTTCGTTCCAGATCTGTTATTTGTTTGTTTGGTACTGTTTTGGTTATGTAAGAGTGACGGAGTACTTTCAGTACTCTGACTCTGATCTGAAGTTAGGTATATATTTCTGAAAGAAGCGACTTCCTCCTCTCTCTTTCTGCTTGTGAAAAATGGATGAGTGGAGTCTTTGTACACTTTCATATTGTCATCAGAATTCGAAGCAGTGGAAACTTTTGTTTTATAAGCATCAGAGGAAACCTGATGGTGACAAAGAGCTCTCCCAGCTAAGGGCATAGGTATTGAACTTACAACACCAGAGGTGCAAAACAGAGCTTGCTGTACTGTATATTCCTTCTTGGAATCTTGAATTGTCTTCAGTGCTGCCCTATCATTCAGATTAGGAAACACCGTGGAAGTCTGTGTTGACTCTAACATACTTTCTGCGCTCACGTATTTAATGTTGTCCATGGAAACGCTAATGGCTGCTTGCGTTGTGAAGGTCACATCAACCTGAGATAGTTCAATAAAAGCCTCCTGAATGACAGATTCAGACAAGTCTCTGGCATAGGATCTTACCACTTTGTCTTCATAATCAAATGATGAAGGTTGTGCAGCTGTAGGTGTCGATGGATATGAAAACTGGCATACTTCCATGATTCCTTCAAACACAAGTTCTTCAGCAAGGTCTGCCGCAAACCGAGCAACTGTGTTGGTAAATATTTGTTTCTTTACGTGCCGCAGTTCTTTCAAAGCACCAGTTATAGCTTCGCTCACCAAAAAGTTTGCTATCCCATTAATGGCACGCTCCTTCAGGGAGATTGCTCTACGTCTTCCAATCTCATAAAAAGCCATTTGAAAGACTGAAGAAGTCAACCTAGCAGCCAAATGGCAGAGGGCACTGGTGCACGAAGACACACCTTTTTGGAGGTCTTTAAACGCACTGCCAAAACTTTTTTCAACTAATTCACTTGCAAATTTTTGAATGCTATCTCTAATCATTAATGACTTATGTTTAGATTTCGCTTGTTTATCTGGCTCCTTACTAGTTTTCATTTTGAGATCTGCAGCTTGACCTTTTTTCTCTTTCAAAGCAATCCCTTTGCGTTTCGCATCATTTCCAGCACATACTCTTTCTGATGAGGACTCTGAATGAAAAACAGAACCCAGTATTTCAAATGAAACACTATCAGCATATGCTGAGTAACTATTATAAACTGCATCATGGTGATTCTGACCTGTCCCATCTCCACCAAGATTCATTCGACATAAACATTCAGAAGAACCACAGCTCCCTAGTGGACTGAAAGCCGATGATCTAATAGGGCTGAATAAGCCTCCATTCTCTTCCCCTGATGTTTTAACTGGGCGAGGGGAATCCGGAACATCAAAGACGCTGCTATATGGCGATTCCGGTTTACGAGGAGTTGGCTTCTTTACATTGGCTGGGAGAGTGGGACGATCAAACTTGAATTTCTGAGGATTCATTGTAATGCTTGCAGAAGACAATTGTTCATGTGCAGTCCTCCTTTTCTGGGAGGGATTCCCTAGGATGGGATCCCTAATAACTTTACAAGAGTTTTCCAAGGCTTGTTCCAGCTCATCGAACTGATCAAAACTGTCAAAAAATTCACTTACTTCCGAGTCTGAATCCTCTATACCATCTTTCACTACTGGAATTTTTGGCAGCTGAAGTTTTGCCTTCAAGCTTTTTTGATACCCTTCTTCATCTAAGAAGATGATGGGGCTTGGGCTGGAGCAATCTGACTCAGAGGATTCAGCTGGAGAGGAAGAAAACAATGTTTTACATAAAAAATTAACACCTTGATCAGAAGGATTATATGGCTTATAGAAACTCCTTTGTATCCAAGGATCAGAAATCGAGGTTGTAACTGAATTTTTTACTGAGGACAGTTCCTTAAGTCCCAAAATATTAATCAAAGTAGAAGATCTGGCAGATGACTTTCGACGTGCAGAACCCATGAGGATCTTTGAGTCAACAGCTTCTAAACACTGAGCAGGGATGGTTTGTGAAGCAGCATCTCGATGGTTTCGAGAAGTAAAGCTGCATGCACCTGGAAAAAAAAAAGGGGCGGGAGGGGGAAAAAAAAAAAAAGATTGCACCAAACTACAGGAAACTGGGGATAGATTTTGATGGCAACTGCTGGGCTTGTTATTGTTGCAAAATGCTAGCCGAGCTTTCATGATTAAAGCTATCTTTTTTTTTTTTTTCACCCGGATCCTATTATACTAATCTAATCATTGACAAATTAATGTATTTTTTAGCACACAAAGTAGAACAAGATTCTATTTGATCTGCATCTCACACAGATTAGAATCTTTGGTTTACAAGTTGATAAACTCTTGTGAAAAGAACAGGAAAAAAAATTAGATTTTCCATTACATACTACCCCTTTACAAAACATGATTAATGTAAAAACACCCCACTATTTATTTACATTTATTTTCTCATGAAATCCCAAAAGCCTAAATTTCAAATAACAACTTCTACAAGGCAAGAGCATGCAAGAACTTACCAGCACTTTGTATCTTTGAAGGCTCATCTTCATCTAAGTGTTCAAAAGCAGTAACAAAATCATCCTCAATTGAAGAAACTGACTGGTTAGTGTCATCATCTGCTCCGTGGGATGTCTCTGTTTGATGTTTTTGCGATGAGTCTATTTCCACTGCATATCTTATGCCTGTTGTATACTTGCTCAACAAGGTAAATATATAATCAACTTGGATCCTTGGGAATGAAGGAGACAGTCTCATCACACAAAACACTTCAGGAAGTTGATTCTTGAAAAAGAGAGCAACAAGAAAGCAAACACAACAATCATAGAATGATTTAAACTGTCAGGAGTAGCAAGAGATTTCTTCAATGCATTTTTATGAATAGTAAACAATCTACAAGTATTTTAAAGATAAGAAAATGAATGGAACAGTTTGAGTAGAGCGATAGTTAAAAAACACTTACTCATTTTCATAACATCTGCATTCTGATTAAATCGTTGTAATAAAACAAACAAAAAAGGCTGTGTAATACAATCCTGATAAAACGTATCAAGAATCTATTACACATTTTAAAAATCTGTAGAGGAAGACAATATTTCAAAGCATGTTTATGCTGAAAAGTACTTCAGTTTATAGGATACTTGTTTCTTCAAGGTATTTTTAATCTTATATGTAACATAATTAAATTTAACACGTATGATTAGTCAATATGGCTTTAAGAAGTTTAATAACGTTTATAACTGGAAATAATACTGAAATGACAATAATGCAAATTATATAATTAACAGCATTCATAGCTTTAAATAATTTTTAGTAGGAAAAGAGCTCACTGAGTTTTTATGAACACTTTGCATTTTCATAACTTCTGGCACCTGTTTCAAAAAGAGAAGTCTGCTGAGGATGAAAGCTGTATCTGAGCAAAGATAGGTAACTTGACAAATTTCGTTTTCTTTCAAAGTTGGCAGTGAAAAGGACTACAGCCTAGCAGAAGCATGGGATCAGCACCGTAATTAAATATTTATTAAATATTTTCTCTTAATAATACAGCACTTGAAAGCATGAAGTTTATTTTGAGATTTTCTAACATTCATTTTAAGGCAACTGCAGAAATACAACAATATTAATACTAACGTTGCTAAGACGGCCCAAAACCAAAAGCAAGACAAGGTGCGATATGACTAAACTCTTTATGAGGCTAAATGTAATTCTTCTGTAATTAAGACATGCAAGAATATACAAAATTTTTTACCTGCTGTTTCATGACATAAGGTTTTGACATGGTTTTCTTTACATCTCTTAGAAATATAACCTCGTTTTCTTTCAGTTTGCACAATTGGAGCGATTTCAGAACATCTGGAAGCTCTACAGAAACAGCTGCCAACTCCTGATTTAAAAATACAACCACATTGAGAATACAAAGTGAAGAAAATAACATGTAAATGATATGATTCCATGATGTCATATCAGCCCTAAATAGTAACAGTTGCTAATTTTGGTAAAGCTTCCCTTTTCTCCCCGACTTCTTGTCAGGAAGATTAAAACGGCACAGCAACACCCTGCTAGTTTGCTACACTTCCCATTTTAAAATAGTATTTCCTAGAATCGTAGAATTGTTAGAGTTGAAAGGGACCTTAAAGATCACTTAGGTCCAACCCCCTGACATGGGCAGAGACACCTTCCACCAGGTTATTATCAGGCCAGGTTATTCAAAGCCTGATCCAACCTGGCCTTGAACACTTCCAGGGATAGGGCAGCCACAACTTCCCTGGGCAACCTGTTCCAGTGCCTCACCACCCTGACAGTACAGAATTTCTTCCTAATATCTATTCTAAATCTACCCCCTTCCGCTTTAAAACCGTTACCCCTCATCCTATCGCTACACTCCCTGATAAAAAGTCCCTCCCCATCCTTCCTGTAGGCCCCATTCAGATACTGGAAGGCTGCTATAAGGTCTCCCCAGAGCCTTCTCCAGGCTGAACAACCTGATCTCCCTCAGCTTGGCTTCATAGGAGAGGTGTTCCAGCCCTCTGATCACCTTTGCGGCCCTCCTCTGGACTTGCTCCAACAGGTCCTCATTAGATTTCCTCATCTAATTCTCCAGAATAGTATCTTAAGGCATAACTATAATATGGTCCTGGTCCCCCACCAAAAACTACCAGCTAGCAGTCAATTCAGTAAAGTTTTAGCTTTGCAGATGACAACTGTACCGTATTAATAAGCACGGACCTACTAAAGAGAAGGTTACAAACCAAAATACTGATACGCACAGGTTTTTAAGAATAAAACAAACAAACACACCAGCACACACACAACCACCAACCAACACCCCCCTCCCCAAACAAAGCAATTCCCCCCCCCCGTTAAAGCTGTTCCAGACCACTCTAATACAAAGACTGACCCAGGTAATATTTTAAATACAAATAAATCATTGTAAATTATTATTTTAACATTATTATCAACCTTTCAACAATATTTAAAACCTAGGGTTTTAAATGCTCAAGATACATACATCTCATTTCTCAAACACTAAAATTCCTCCATTTAAACAAACTTAGAAGAAATCACTAGTGCTGAAGAACATTATTTTCCAGTATAGACAGATGTATACTTTACCTGCAAATGAGCAGTACCCATCTCTTCAGCAAAACCTACAAATTTAATCTGTAAAATAAATACATGAACATATTGAAGTACAGAAAAGAACTTTTTCATTTTCTGCAGATACTTAAGAGCTACAAATTCAGTAGGCTTTACCTTACAGCTTCATTCTACAAACCCCATACCTTAGGGCAGCATAGCTTGCTCACACCGTAGCATATAGTCTTACATAAAGAATAGTAACTCTATATTATTTGACTTGTGAAAGGTCAGATCAGACTAAAGAGCATATACAACATTTAAAACCCACCACACAGAAATTCTTCTAGTGGCTGGCATACACTGAGCAACACATACAAGCCTCATTACATCTGTTAAAATAAACATGATTTTGCAAAGATCAGTGCTCCTCTGTCCTTGCTTCAGGCTGGACACGTATAAAACAGTTCCAGTCTGAAATCTGTCCAATCTGTCCACAAATTTCAATACATTTGGATATACTGAAGAGAGCACAATGCCAACACATTATACAATTTACCATGTAAACTGATTAGCCCAAGGCCAAAACACAACAGATTACTTAAGCCACATTTGCACGCAGTATCCAAGTAGACAAACCCCTGAAGTAAGAGAATTGAAATATTCAACCTCAAAAAAAAAAAAAAAGTCTTGTCTTGCTCAGGAACCAGGAATATGTCAGCTGTCAAGCTTTACCTCATGTTTTTGTGTTTGTGGACAGGGGAAATATTTTACCACATACTGTCCCTGTCTTCTGTCTACAGATAGGTGTCTCCTATTGTTTAACACAAAGAGACCAAAGAGAATCAGTATTTTGTCTTATCCTCATTCTTCAGTGTCAGATCATCATCTATTTTACATCCACTACTCAAATTTGTTTCAAACATCAGATTTCCTCAGTTCTCATTTAATATTTCCCTAATGACAAATCAACAGGGTATCTCCAAGCTCAAAAAAACAAAAGTCCCAAGGCATTTATTTTCAAAACAAGGCTGTAAGAAAATAAGTTTTGCTTCCATTTTATACATATGGAATAAAGCACAAAGATTAATTACTTCCACTGATATTTGGACTTATGTTTGATGTGGCTTGGATTCAATTATTTCAAGGCACTATGAAACAGACTGAATTTTATGCATTCAAGCCACAGCTTATACTAAATTTGTAGCAGCTACTCCCTGTTTCTTCAAAGGTGTCAGCTGGTTCTCAAGTTTAAAAACAGCAAAGAACATCACTATGTTTATAATCATTTATCATTAACTGGTTCAGCTACTTGCTTTAGCATACAGAGAATCTCTGGAAGGGATGGAGACAGAAAGAGAAATGGCTGAAGAACAATTCTGGTTTGAACTGTATTTGAGTTTTTAATTTGTTATTTCAACATGGGACCAAAAAAACCCCCTAACTTCCCTTTAAATTGAAATGATACTAAAATATGAAAAATTCTGACTTGTTTATTTCAGGGGGTCTCATACTGGGAAGTTACTGTGCCCCCCAAAAAGATCTGCCTGTTTACATCCACTTATCCATATTTCAGTAATGACAACATCATAAATGAAACAGTGTTTTGCGGCAGCATTCCAAATAGCTCCAGATAAATTACAGGTCTCCAGCACCATATTCACTGTGTCAACTATGAAACGATCCTGTTTGAGCAACATACCCTTCAACTCCTACGTCTTTTAGCTGTATGACATCTATCAACTTCTACATCTTTTTATCTGTACAGTACCTACAATATGAACTCAATTCCTCCACAGAAGAGGCAAAATAGCAAAGAATTTAAAGGACATGGAAAAAAAATAGTTCTCTGAAGAACATTTTGTGAGGCTTTAGGGTTTGTTGCCGTTGGGATTTTTTTGGTAGTCTGTTGTTGGGGTTTTTGAATGGGTAGTTGCTCTTTTGTCTTACATGCCCTTTACTCTTCCTCAAGATAATGATTCCAACCCTTTCCTTCTCCCTTGGGATAACACATTGCACAAGACAGGGCAGTATGCAGGAGTCATAGCTTCGCACAAATGAAGGCCAGCCAGTCCACACGTACATCCATGGGCCAGCAGACCGCTGTCAAAGAGACCATGCCACTGCCAAGTCTGCCTATGTTTGCATCAATGACAACACTAAATCTTATTTCTTTACTGTGCCGAAACTCCTGTTTTTGCAGAAAAATAATCACCTTTTAATACCTCAAACGTATCTGAAGTTAGTACACCAGCTCAAAAGTTGTTGGAAAGTAGGCCAGGGTGATAGAAAGGGCAACAGCTGGTAACATAAGAGGGACCTGGACAGGCTGGTTAGATGTGCCAAGACCAATGGAACCATGAGGTTCTACAAGGCCAAGTGCCAGGTCCTGCACATGGGCCACAACAACCCCATGCAGTGCTACAGGCTTAGGGAAGCTTTCCAGTGTCTGGAAAGCTGCCTGGCAAAAAAGGACCAGGGGGTGTTGATCAACAGCCATCTGACTATGAACCAGCAGTGTGCCAAGGCGGCCAACAGCATCCTGGCTTGTATCAGGAATAGTGTGGCCACCAGGACTAGGGAAGTGATTGTCCCCCTGTACTCAGCACTGGTGAGACCCCACCACTGTGTTCAGTTTTGGGCCTCTCACTACAAGAAAGACATTGAGGTGCTGCAGTGTGTCCAAAGAAGGGCAACAAAGCTGGTCTAGAGCAGGAGTCTCATGAGGAGCGGCTGGGGGAACTGGGGTTGTTTAGGGAGGATCAGGGGAGACCATATCGTTCTCTACAACTACCTGAAAGAACATTGTAGTGAGGTGGGTGTTGGTCTCTTTTCCAAGTAACACGTGATAGGATGAGAAGAAAAAGCCTCAAGTTGCACCAGGGAAAGTAGATTGGATAGTAGGAAATATTTCTTCCCCAAAAGGGTTGTCAAGCATTGGAACAGGCCACCCAGGGAAATGGTTGAGTCACCATCCCTAGAGGTATTTAAATGACACGTAGACACAGTGTTCTAGGGATGTGGCTTAGAGGTGGACTTGGCAGTGCTAGGTTGATGGTTGGACTGGATGATTATCCAGGTCTTTTCCAACCTAAACAATTCTATAATTCCATTCTTTGAACTAAAAATAGTGTAAGAGACACTTTATTTTAAGGTTACCATAACCCACGGGTACAGAGGAAGTGAATTAAAATGGTACACAAAAACCTAAATTCTGGTTTTCATAAGTCTGAGTAATTATCTTTGCAGACCTACTAATGTTATTCTAACGTTATTCTGCATATACGTGTCCTTCCCTGTATTTTCCCCAAGAAAAAATACCTGTTCTGTGACAGGATATTGACCCTCTTACATTTCAATGACAGGGTTCTTAATTGCTTGAGCTAATAAGGTAACTAAATATAGTCAGCTATCCTTCTCCATAGGGACCATCATTACAGACGTACAAAACACACTGCCAGCTGTTTGTCAGTTATTTGCTACAAGACAAAAAGGGTGGAGGGTGGGCAGTGTTTGAGGGATTTCGTAGCTTTTACAGCATGGTCTGTTTGCACAGACATGGACAAGGTTTTGCCCACTCCTCCACTGCTTAGCTCTTCTTCCTTACCTCTAATCTGTCACAGCTTTTCATCCTCCGCAAATTCAGCTTCTTGCCTGCTCCCCGAATGTTTCATAGAGTCATAACCTCACCATCCAGCCAGTCCCAGAAAACTGATGTTATCCAGGCCATCATAACTCATCTCTGCTGGTCACATAATCTGCCTCCTCCCTTCCTCCTGCTACTTCTTATCCAATTATCAATCTTTCCTAACCACTTCCTGAATCTTTTTTGCTTCATTTCTCCCTATCTCAGCTCCTCTGCCTGGCCAGTTCAGGTCATCCTCTCCTTCTTTAAGCTCCTTGTCAGGCCTGTCAACTACTACTTAGAATACTCCTAAGACACTTAATATGAGATACATGGTATGCATGGCTTCCTGCTTTTTCCTTTTCCCTTTGGAGAAACCGTTGTTAGTCTCGTAACTCAGAACAGCTCTAGCCATTCCTGCTCAAAGCTTGAGCTTTACATACAGTCCTGCATTCCGTTCAGGTCTACTTCTATTCTCTCCAGACCTTCTCCAGCTTTTAGCCCATCTGTATTAACGTAAAAGAAGTCTAGATCTGCAATGCTGAGGCTTCAGCTTTTAGTGCTGAGCACAGGGCAAACGAGCAATGGCTTTAACTGTTATCTTCAGACCTGGATCAAAATGTTGTGTTACTTTATTAGAATACCATCTCTACAACCTCGATCACAGGAGTGCTCACAAATCTGTTAAACCCAGTTACACAATTCTTACAATATAATCTAGCTACATGTTTTAGCTTTTTTAGTTTCACAATCCTACACGGCAGAGAAATGTCATCTGGAAACACCACAGCTGTTTTCAAGACTACGTAACTGAATTCAAGAATAACAATAAGGACTGCAGGTTTTACAGCCAGTAACTTGCAGCATTGTTCACAATTACTGTCCCGCAACTTCCCATACTGCTACAAGCTAACTCATTTTCTATCATAGCCACGAAATATATAAATGGTCAGGTTATGCCAAACCTCAATAAAATGATCTTGTTCTTCCCGATTTAGACATTCCTCTGCTGATACATTGCACAGCTCTTTTCTGCTGTGTAGCAGTGACTTCATAGAGTGCAGTACACCTTCACCAAAACTCTGAAAAACAATGAAAAAATATAAGACAATGTATTTTCAGTTTCAGACACAGAGTCTACCCATCTGTCCCCTGCCCCCCATAGGTTTCCCTACTCTAAGTACTGTTCCTAATTACTTTGTACATAAATCATCAAGTTTGAATTTACTTCAGGACACAAAATTGAAACAGAAAGGTTTTTTTCCTAAGCAAAACTTTTTTTCCAAAAGAAGTTGAGCATTCTGTATAAAAAAAAAAAAAAGAGGTGAGAACATGCAAACTTTGAAAACAAACAGATGAATGCAAGAAGACATCCAAGCCCCATCTATTCCTTGCATCAGAGCCTTTATATGGAAGGCTTTGTATTTTCCCATCAGCTTTTCCTTAAAAAGGATGAAAAGCAAATTTAGCCAAGAAAGTAATGGAGGTGGCTTCAAAAGTCAGAGGGGAAGAAAACAAAAGAAAAAAAACCACCAAGAAAATCCACACACATCCTCCCTTCCCCGTTCCTTGAAGAATACGAAAGAACTGTAACTTAATCCCATATAATTAATTCTTGTAACATTTCTTTTATTTACACTTACGGCGACATGCAAGCACCCACAGATGGCTAAAAAAGGCTTAAGAATCTAAGAATTTCTCCCAGCATAATAAAGCACAGCAGAACAAAAGAATTATCTTCACTGGTATCTGAAGTCAAATAAAACAAGATGATAGAACAACAAGAAAACTCATTTATTCAGCTTGTAAAAAAAGACAACGTCCTCTCACTCTTTTTTTTAGGAAGTTTTGTTTTTTATTAAAATTGTCATCTTCTCTAGCAAGTGGTAAGGTTAAGAAGAAAAAGAAGATCGTGATGCACTTATAAATTATTAATCCAGTTATTTATTCTCTGCACGACTGCCCTGTTAAAAATGAAGTGAGAAATCACTGCGTCCAACTTATGACAAATTATTTCAAATTTGCATAGCTTCTTAAACAATAGTAGAAGTGCTAAATAGTCAAAGTGAGTCAGAATATTTTGCATTTCTGATACTCCCACAGCAAAACCAATGTGTTTATGGTAAAAAGTGATTTATGCATTACTGTTAAACCTCAACCTTTCCCCCCCACCCCCACAGAAAAAAAATGGTATCAAGTACTATTGCATAGAAAGCCCAATTATTACAGCATGGCCAGTGTCACTATGCTTGTGCTCATGGTGATACAGAATTAGGTAAGCAGTTCTAGAATGCATAGCCAAAAGCAAAACAGAAACTTCACTTCAGGATCCTTGAAATTACCAAAATATATTTCAGAATGTTAGCAAACAAGACTCAGACTACCACCCTTACAGCAAAGGTCAGGTGACATCAAAGCAGTCAAAAAGTCTTGTGGGAAAGTAACAGCTGAAATCTTTTTAAATGCATTTAAGGCAGTTATCGGGTCATATGAAACAAATTAATGAAGTGCTCATCTAATATCCACTACCATCTACTTGTTATTCCCAACGTGTTTAGTTGCAATTTACCTTCACACTTTGGTAATGCATCTTTGCACTTCCCAAATTATGCTTACTGTGTCTTTCTCTTTGGTTCTCTGGATCTTCCAGATTTACCGGTGGCTGCAATACCACTATTGCTCAGACTCCCCCCCTATAATTCCCCAATTCATCTCAGACAAAAGCAATTTGTGGAATCAAGCAAGCACACTGAATTGTCTTGTTTTCGGCTTCTACAATAACTTAATCAGTCATAGCACTCAAAATAGTAATAAAAAAATAAAAAAAGTCAGACAATGTGACCTGCTAATTTTCTGCAGACCAACAACAATCCAGTTTGAGAAGGGCTTATCATTATTCTCTAGAATTTAGGTTTCCTAAGGCTCCAAACTATTAGATATACCTTATTTATAAGCAAATATTTTTCCCTAATTCAACATCCTGAAAGAACAAGCAGGGTGGATAACTAGAACAGGAATATGGCAGTAGGACCTACTACCTTCAGGTGAAGGAAAATTCAGTATTTTGGAGAATACAAAATTGAAGTGAGAAAAGAAGAAAGATGTAACAACTGGAAAAATATTCTTCAGGTCTGGAAGAGTCAGCATACAAGACTATAAGGAGGTCTGGTAGCACTGCATAACTGAAGAGATAAAGTATCCTTATTTCAAAAACACAGAAGATGGAAGTGATGTGTGTTTTTAACATCATATTAACGAATATAAGAGTTCAGAGCATGGTAAGAATAAAAATATGGAAATTAACAGGCATAATACAGACCTAGAGGAAAGATCTCAGCTATCTGGACTTCCACAGATTATTTACACTGAAATATATGAAGAGTTAGCAAAACCAGAAAAAGACAGAGTTTACTAAAAAAGCTGTTTCTAGAAAAGAAGAATTTGCCTGAGTGGAGTTAGCAAAGGGAGGGTTTTTTGAGGATAACAGTTGATGTAGGTCAGTAACCCAGTAACCAGCTTCCTCAAAAATTTATCTTGAGACTGAAGTCAAGCACCATCATCACCAATATATTTAAGGGCGGGGGGGAGGGGGGGAGTAAATACGTAGATGAAATCTGATGATAATTCAAAGTAAGCAGGTGTCATCAGTTAAGAGGAAGAATAGACCATGATATAGGAAGAACCTGCTCAATGTGAGAGCATTTTTAAAATGCAACTGTAGGAGGTACAAAGTTACATCCTTAAAAACTAAAAGCAAGCTTTAAATCAGAACTGCAAATTTCACAAGCTGGGAAACAAAAGACCTGAGTTGACTTCTTGATCGTGGTATAGCAATGAATGGCCAATATGATACAGCACTGAAAATAGCAAAGACGACCTCGTACACATCCTTTAGTGAAAAAGGACCGCTGTCAGAGTCACTGAGAAGGACATCCTGTGCAATTGCACATACAGTATCATCCACATGTAAAAAGAAGATTAACTCACAACAAGCCCAGAAAGTAGGACTATGAAGGATAATCGCTGGAATGCAGAGGCTTTCATACAAAAGCAGACTAAAACCTTAGTTTACACAGTTTCCAAAAACGAAGGCTAACAGAGGACAGATCACCGACTGTAAAAACATCACGAGGGTGAACATCAGCAAATGAAAAAAAAACTATTTAAGCTGAAGAATAATGACACCCATGAACAAACAGGTATAAATTTGCTGTGAACAGCTTCAGCCTGGAATTCATAAGATTCTTCACTATTACTGCAGTGTGGCCCAAAAAGACTTAAAAACAGCAGTACATTATGGAGTTGTTTTTTTTAAGTCTCGCCTCATTAATTGTGAGACCGTATTTAATAACTTTTCCAGTCGTATCAAAATTGTGTTTGTGACAGCAAAGGATTGGACTGAATTTCAGAGTAATCCTCCTATCCAACAGGCAATGAAAGCAAGTTCTGTCATAACCCCAGTCTAGGAAACACGCAACTATATTAAAAACTGAAAACCAGCAAATTCGCAAGACTATCAGCTCAGTTTAGGTAAGGACAAGAGGTCATCTTCAACTGAAGTATGTCACTTGTTTTTATAAACAGTACAACTACTTCCAATACACATGAACATATGGGCAAAAATCCTCAAGCAATTTATAAAGCTCTACTTGCTAGGCCTGTGTACTCCTTCCTCGCAGAAATCCAAAAGTCACATCCCTGGCAAGAAATCCTATTTCAATCACGAGCATGGATTTCAAACTTAAAGTCGTACTAGGGAAGAAACACAAATATCCTAAACGTGCGCTGAGCAAGACAGACCTGAAGGATGAAAATCCTTGTGATGTCTCTAGCTCAAACGAACAATTCAAAGTTTTGCATTGTTCCCTTCGTGGCCAGCAAATCAAGAAGTTGTTATCTGTGGATCCTTAACAGTACGCTGGAGGAAATTCTACACAAATTGGTCTCATGAACTATTTTAAACAGCTACTCTCTAACATTTAAAACAACCCACAAACCTGTAAGATGCCAAGATCTGCAGCAAAATCAAGTCCAGTGCTAGAGAGTTACATTTGCTCTTACGTAATAAAGCAGCTCTTCCTGATTTCATGTGCTGGAAGATTTAAATGGACTGAATATTTTGAAGTCATTTTGTAAAAAATGGAAACTTAGGCTTTAAATGTGCATACGACAACTGTGCACTGACTTTTAAGAGCTACTACTGCAACAATTCTTGTTAAGTATTACAAAGTATTATGAAGAGGACATGAATCAGACTGCAAGCTGTGAATCAACAGAAGAAACATCGTGTGATTCTGACCACCCCACTGCCTGGCTCTGTGAGAAAGAACAAAAGTTCCACACTATAATCTAAGTAGCTGCCTCTCAAGGAAACATCAAGAGCAGGCAGCCACAGATCAAAACACTGGAGTCTGGCTGTATGAAAATGTAGAATTTTGCAAAACGCCCCAGAAGGGTTGAATTCATGTTCCTAGAACCACACAGTCCGGAATGCTGAACGGCAATTAACAGAGCGGTTCACACAGCTAACATTTTACACAGCCACTGGAATCAATGAGGAATCACTGGTCACTGTCGTTATTAGAAAAATGTTTCTGCAACGCAAAGGTCTAAAAACCTGGGGGGGGTGGGGCCGCGATTGTTGGTTTGGTTTTTTTAATTGAAAAGAACAAATAAAGGGCAGACCAGAAAAGTCCTCCAAAATCCAGTTTACATTCAGGTTAAGAATGCAAAATGGCTTGACTGTAGTTAAAGAACTCTATCTGAGCTCACGACTTCTCATAAATCAATAAAATAAAAGTTTTTGTACCACGTATATTTTTATACCATGTATACTGTAGAACTCAAAGGGTTGTGATCAGTGGGGCAGAGTCTAGTTGGAGGCCTGTGACTAGTGGTGTTCCTCAGGGGTCAGTGCTGGGTCCAGTCCTGTTCAATGTATTCATCAATGACCTGGGTGAAGGGATGGAGTGTAATCCAAGTTTGAGTCCAACACACAAGATGGAGTGTCAGCAAGTTTGCTGATGACACGAAACTGGGAGGGGTGGCTGGCACACCAGAAGGCCGAGCTGCCATTCAGTACAACCTGGACAGGCTGGAGAGTTGGGCTGAGAAAACCCTACTGAAATTCAACAGAGGCAAGTATAGGGTCCTGCGCCTGGGGAGGAATAACCCCAGAATTTATTAGTAACCAGGAAAGGCCTGAAAAATACTAGAAAATAGTAAAAAAATACTAATGGGTATTCAATTACTTTGAGAAATATGATTGGATATATTTGTTCCTTCAGGGTAAACTGCAAGTTCCACTTGAATTAATGCTTATAGAAATTGCAAGAAAATTTAAGGAAGAATATTTATGAATAAATAAATACCATTAAAAGAAACCCATTAATATATTTCATAAGTGCTAGACATATTTTCTGTTTCACCAAAGCACTCCCTGAAAGTTCATGTAAACACAAGGATAAGCCAATCAAGAAGCCAAGATCTAAAAATAAAGATATTACAGTAAGCCCTAACAAAGACTTCACAGAACAGTTTTCAATGAACACTACATATTTATATTTTAGTTTATGACATATAACTTGAAAAATCTGTGCTCTAAGTAATACTCCAATAAACAAGACAAATTTTAGCAACTAAATACACCACGATTTCAT
Source organism: Chionis minor (assembly GCA_013398295.1). NCBI lineage: Eukaryota > Metazoa > Chordata > Aves > Charadriiformes > Chionidae > Chionis > Chionis minor. Next base: position 366,318 of record VZSF01000225.1, read on the forward strand.
CACAACACCTTAAAACAAAAGGCAAAAGCATGGACCCCTTCCTTAAGGGGTCTCTCTCCCAGTTCAACTATGCTAAATGTGCCAAAGCATAAAACAAAACCAGTTTCTTTGCCTTCTTGAAACGTTAGGCAACCAAAATGAAAACATATAAAAGGGAAAAAAAACCCACCCAAAAACCCCTAACCAAACCTACCAGTTCACTTGGTTCATTAGACTGTTGCAGTAAAGATTGAAGAGCTCTGAAATAATTTTTTTTAATACAGATAATTACCTTTTTCACAGATATTCTTGGCTTCATTCGATTGCCCTGAGCCCTGGCGTACATATCCATGATTTTACCGATCTTAGTATTCAATGAAAGAAGTCGGCTCAAAAATACCTAAGAAAAACATTTATACTTGGTTATTTTATGGATCCTCATTTAGCTTGTATACATTTTGAAAATGCAAGCAGACAAAACAAGAACTAATAAAAACAATTAGAAAGCATTTTAAAACTAAAAAAAGATTAAACAGCACACCACCCATACTGATTGTTGCCTTTAAAAAAGTACCGCCATAATTATTTTTAAAAGATTGCACAAAATGTAAACCACACCTTACAGTTAGTTCCAGCGTTTTTCTTTAACTAGATTTCAAGGCTGTAGTAAACTTTACTCTGGGAAAGTTTATCAGCAGATTCCTGTACCATACAATGCACTTCAACAACCTCCAGAGGAGAATGTACTACTTAGCGGCTCCACCAACTGGCCTACTTATTTCTGTCAACTCCAAGTACTACAAACACATGTGACTCCTGTTTAGGCCACAACATGTATCAACAATTTTGTTCTCTGGCACTGCTCTGGGCAGCCCTGTCTCTGCTGGCAAAACACAGGGCACCAGAGATGCATTTACTCTTACTTCATCAAAGTAGGTCAGAAGAGTTTCTCCTCAAGACAGCTACCCTTATTGATCTTAAGTACAATTCTAAGAACAACAACAAAAAAGAAGTACAGCAATGAAATGAAAACAAGTTTTTCGAGTTTCCCTCTTTAATGAGCAGCAACAAAAAGAAACAGAATAATCTAGATTGTTTCATTCATCTCTACTTCCCCCAAAACAGGCAATAAATACAGGGTATTAATGAAGACAGAAAGCATGTGCTGGGCTTTTAAGTTCTACGGAAGTTTTTAATACTTCATCTTTTCCCATGGTCACACAACTTATCCAGGAAAAAGAACTTCTAGACTACCCAAAATAAACCATGTAAGGAGAAGATGCTTGTCAAAATGACTGCAAAATAAAAAATAAACACCAAGGCATCGGAGTATAGATCCCATTTGCACAACTGACTGGCTAGGTTTTCTCAATGTCATCTCAGGCACATATTTAACCTCTATACGGGAAATAAATCTTTATATGGGTTTGTCCTTGAGTGTATGTAATTCAAATAAGATGATGAGTAGTGGCATCAAGTAATTGTATTCTTCACCTTGCCCCTGACAGCACCTATAAAAGTAACATCTCAAGGATACAACAGCAAGAGATTAGTAGGTACACCTATTCACATTCCACCTTGATTTCTGCTTTCCTTCATAAAGATGAACTTGCTAGTATCTTAGGAAAAAAGTTACACTTATGTAAATGGACTGCAACATTTTAATCTCTGGAGCACAGCATCTCTCTTAACAGGATGTCTGAAGTTTGGAAAATTAAGATAATGACATGAAGCAGCTAGGTAAATGTTAGATTATATATAAATATAATAAATACAAACAGAAAACTCAAAGCATAGCAAACTTCTGTGGATGGAAGACTAAAAAACAACACAATGCTACTGTTAAGACACATGTGTTTTAACAAAATAGAGAGACATGCAACAGTATCAGGCAAGAGAAAGAAACTCACCTCACTTGTCCCTACTGCTCCATCTTAAATGGCTAATCCACTCCGTTAACATAATCACATCAGGGAAATACTCCTCGACACATCCTTGTCCTAAGAAGAGACACCTATGGGAAAAGATGGTTTCTCAGGTAGTGTCAATTACTCGAGCTCTACATTTTTTGACTGATCACTTCGTGCAGCATAAGCCTGGCATAGCAAAACCATGGAGACAACTTTTATAACCATGCTGGATCCCGCCGTATTTACTCAGGTACAGCAGTCCACAGTTACGCTGCCTCCAGGCAGTATGTTAAGCAGTTTCCTGTGGCATCAGCGCCGTAAACTCTGGAGACCTGAGCATCAACACAGGGCCAACTGCAGCATAACCTGCCTCATGAAACCAAAAGTCTTGTAAATCACAGTACACAGACTCTGAAAGATGCTTTACCAATGCATTACCATAACCGTTTTGTCTTGCCTGCATCCAGTCCTTCAGTACTTGAATTACGCAGGTTCTCCCCACCACCTATAGCATCTCAGCTCTCATCATCCATTTCAGAGACATTTGAAGGGTCCCACTTGTCCAGCAATGCAACAAAATCTGAAAGTGTTCTTTTTTATTATCAAGCTATTATCAATTGTCAAAAGAACAATGGTCCAGTCATCTGAGAAGTACCAAAACTTTAAAACTAACTGGAAAGGAAGTGAAAGCACTGACAAACAAAACAGCCTGGAAATAGCTCATTTCTTGTGCAAATAAAACCTACCACTTGAAATTAATTTTACTTCTGCATATTGTATTTGACTATGAAATTTAATTTCCTCCCACTGTAATCTCAAAAAAAAAAGGGGGGGGGGAAGGGATAAATGGCAGAAGTATCAGATGTAAGACTAAAAGGACTTTCCTGTTACTGAATAACTATCAGTAGGCACCAAAGAAAAAAAAAAATCATGCGAATAATAGATAAATACCCACACTAAGTTTAACCATCTCTACCTTTCTAGCAAGTTGGACCACCTTAAATCCATTTTTTCAGTGATTTGTTGAGGAAAACCCTTCTCACCAGACCATGTAATAAGCACTTAGTTAGCTTTTCCAATCTTGTTTGAATGTAGGTAAGGAGCAAAATTAAACAGTGAAATCGGCTTAAGGGAATCCAACAGGAATTTTGCCATGGATTTCATCTCTTTGTAGTAAATATATCCTATCACTGAATTTCTTAAAAGCCAGTGTGTTTTGACAGTCATTAGCTGACAGAAAGAAAATCTATCTTTTGTCTGCAAAGCTGGCTAAATCTCTTAAATGGCTATAAGAGCATATGTGTACATGTCCATACCCATCTTAAAGGCATACAAGGACATGAGGAACTTGAACCACATATGCAGTAAATTTGAACTGTACACAATATGTTTTTATTTCGTGAAACCCCACCTGGCGTACCACATCCAGCTCTGAGGCCCCCAACATAAGAAGGGCCTGGACCCGCTCCAAAAGGTCCAGAGGAGGGCCACAAAGATGATCAGAGGGCTGGAGCACCTCTCCTGTGAGGACAAGCTGAGGGAGATCAGGTTGTCCAGCCTGCAGAAGAGAAGGCTCCAGGGAGACCTTATAGCAGCCTTCCAATACTTAAAGGGGGCTTACAGGAAAGATGGGGAGGGACTCTTTTATCACGGAGTGTAGCAACAGGATGCGAGAAGGAACAGTTTTAAACTTAAAAAGGGTAGGGTTAGAATAGATACTAAGAAGTAGCTTTTCCACTCTGAGGGTGGTGAGGCACTGGTACAGGTTGCCCAGAGAAGCTGTGGAGGCCCCATCCGTGGAGAAGTTCAGGGCCAGGCTGGATGGGGCTTTGAGCAACCTGGTCTAGTAGGAGGTGTCCCTGCCCCATGGCAGAGGGGTTAGAACTAGATCATCTTTGGGGTCCCTTCCAACTCTAACCATTCTATGATTCTACAATTCAGTTATATTTCCGATAAAATATTCTAGTTGAGGACAACAGTATAGCTATGACTATGTTTCAGAAAAGTATTTTTGCTGCAGTACTGTTAAAAAAAAAGTCACCTTTCTTTTCAAGCAAAAGTACTTTTTTTGTCTTCCACACAATGACCTGAAGCAGACAGAATAACTTTGCTGATGATTTGCAAAAGCCAGGTTTAATCAAATACTGAGCTGTGAAAAATCCACTCCAAATATCAAGTTTGAAGATACTTATAAACAAGGCGCACTCTTCTGTAATGTTAGCAAAACAATTGCTATTGAAATCCAAATGAAACAAGCCTACACTAAGTGGGCAGAACGGTCTAATCGATCCTTTTCTATTTCTCATTTTTAATGATTTATCACTTTCACTAATAGGGCTGGTAGTCTTGAAATATTCTGTTTTATAAAATGACAAGTAGTCTTTACCACAGCCACATTAAGAAAAGAGGGTGAAAGAGAATACATCTCTGTTCGTCAGTATTACTGACAATTATGAAAGGCTGAATTTTCTTTTTCTTGTTTGTTTCTAACTGTTTTACATTCTATTCTTGTTACATAGAGGCATGACATGAATACCAAGCTTCACCAATTTCAAAAGAATCCCTTCATTTTCTCTGCCTAGATCATGGCAAAAAAATCATTTCCCCTACCTCCCCCCCTGTCCCGGGTCTGGATTCTTAGATACGGCTTCAGAAAAAAAATTACTACTTGTTGTACCAGACATATACATTAGTCTAGCTTTTGTGGTTTGTGCAATTAACTTTAAGTTTCTGTACTTTATTTCATTGTGTATTTCATACATAATACAACTAAACCAATTAAGTTGGGGAGTGTTTTAATTTCTAAGTAGTAGCATTTCCTCACACAATCTTATTTCCCCTTAGAGAGAACTTCTCCACAGAATACCTTGCTTAGGAGGTAGTGGGGTTTTTTTCTTCTTCCAGATTATATCATACCAAACGATTAACAGAGAGAGAGAATAATCTAATATGGTTTATTATTTTTCCACACCAAATAAGACCAATATACTTTAACTGCCTACAGATTTTAAAGAATCCCCAAAGGATAAGGAATTACAAGGCATCAACCAAGATGGCATAATGTAATTACCATGCCTTAAAAAAGTCACCTTGCCTGCAGACCACGAAACTCACCTGGACAAGTGGGACCAACATTATCTAAAAATACTTAATTTCTCGAGAGTTAGTTAAATATTGGCACTATCTATCACTAGAGGCTAACTGCACAATTTTGAAATAATCTTGCAAACATGAAGCATCTTGAGTCTCTCCCCAATTGTAACGTGGGTAAATTGAGCATATTGCGCTACCATTGATTTTAGTACCACTCATTTTTCCCAGATACAACAGAACTTCTTTTAATTTCTCCTCCCTACCTCACCCTGGCAGTATCTCAGGCCTTCAATAAGAACCGGATCAGAACTCCTCCCCCTCGCCTTTGGATTCTGGGGGAAACCAGAGAGAGGTACTTCAGCCGCAATAAAGGGAGCCCCTCGAAAGAGCCAAGAAAGCAAACGAGCAGCACTCCTTGTTCCTCCTCCCCTGAGGGAGGAGGACGCGGGGAGGGAGGGAGGGAGGGCGGGGGAGGAGACACTTTTAAAAAGCGAAATGTTGAGAACAGGGTGAACTTACTTAACCCGCATGCAATCAACCGCAAGCCAGCCGATGCGGGAGGCAACGCCAGCTTACTCAGCCTCCGTCCATCGACCACCACCGGCAAAGGGCTCAGAGGGGGAACTGCCCGCCGCGGCGCTCCACCGGCGGGCCTCCGGCGCAGGCCGCCGCGCCTACCCAGGGGCTCTCCGGGGAGGAAGGAGGGATGCGACACCCCCCCCCGCTCCCCGTGCCAAAGCGCTGCGTTACCCGCCGGCCCTGTATGTGTGTGTGTCCCCGCCCCCGCCGTGCTGCGGTACAAGGGCGCCCACCCCACCCTCCCCGCCGCGCCCTCCCCTCAGGTGCGTGGGGAGGACCCGCAGGGCCCGTGCGGGGCTGCGCTGCACCCAGCCCACACGGAGCCGGCTGGGGAGGCGCCGGCAGCGGGGAACGGCGGCGGAGGTGAGGGGGGGTGGATGCTCTGCCCCTCCTCCGCCACCTGTGGGAGCGAGCCCCGCCTGACAGGCCGGGAGGCTGCCCCGGGAGGCTGCCCCGGGCGGGGCGGTGCGGGAAGGGAAGCGGCGGCCCCCCCGGCCCCTCGGGAAGCCAGTGGCGGGCAGTCGGGGAGGGGGAAGAGCGGGCGCCCCGTACCTGACCGCCTCCTCAGGACCCGGCGCCCACAGCCATTTCGCCGCCAAAAGCCACGGAGCGAATACGCTGCCCCGGCCCCGCCGCCCCCGTCAGCGCCGCA
>VZSF01000225.1:372540-480397 GCA_013398295.1 Chionis minor
CAGCGCCACCCGCCGGCGGAGCCTCTGCGGCCCGGCCATGGCGGCCGTGCGGGTCGGCGCCGTCGCCGTCAGGGTGCGCTCTGCGGCGGGGTGGCGGGGTAGGGAGCCTGGCGCTGCGTTCTGGGTAGCCGCAGCCTTTGCCAGGCCCTCGGGCCGTTGTGTGCTGAGCTGTGTCCTGCCAGGCGCCAGGGAGGGTCGGCTTATGAGGTGGGTGTTCCCTGCCTCGTCGGTGCGGGCCGCAGGCCTGCCGTCTGCTCGCTTCTGGAAGCCTCTGGTGCCAGGGGTGGTTAGTAGGGTAGGGGGTAGAGCCTGGTTTGCCAGACGAGGCGCAGACAGAAGATTATCAAGCCCTGTCTGAAGATCCAGTACCATTACTCCCTTTTTCAGCTCGGGGCCACCCGATGCCTCTATGCACCAGGTGTGCTATTTACCCCAGCAATTATGCAAATTTTCAAATCCAATGGGGACATGTATTTAAGCAGACGTGCTGTTGGGGCCTGGGATTTCTTTCTGATTGCATGGAAACAGTAATCTCACATAGCTTCCCAACACCACTCCCATTTCAGCAGTGTTTCCTTCAGGCACTAACCTGACAACAACAAGGGGGATGCAAATGAGGAAGTGTGTTGAACGATATGCAATGGATAGTCTCACGCTGTCAGCTTACAACTCTGTCTCTCCCCCAAAGGGAGAATGCTGGAATTCAGATGGGTCTTGCTAAAACTCGGCATATGAGAGGGAACCTCAGAAGGAGGAACAACAGAACCAGAATTCCACTGTGGCTACAGGCACAGACAAGGCAGCATGTGGTTGCGGCAGCTTCTGGAAAGAACCCCCAAAGCAGAATTCAGCAAGAATCCAAAACTTTATATACTGGAGGAAAGGGTAGGGAAGAAAAAAAGGGGGAAAAAAATGGGAAAAAGATGCTAGCCTTGTAGCTTTTTCAGTACTGGGGGTTTCAAAGTCTAACCTGACAACTTTACAGAGAGAAAGACAGACAGACAGACTACCCTGACTCCTTTATGAGTTGCGTTTTTCTTCTGGGTACCACCTGAGCCGTATAAAAAGGATATGACAATTTTTGCTGCTGGATCTCTGTTACTTTTCTGGATAATTCCTGCTTCCGTCTGGCTTCTGGTTTTACTTAAGCTGTGGCTTTTTTTTCTGTTTAGTCCTTGATGATAGGCTGTTTCTGGGTTGTGTAATCATTTTAGACACTTTGAAAGTCAGAGGATGTGTGTTCACTTACTCATTTTGCCAACAGGTAGAAAACTGCATTTTAATTTACCCTAAAAACTAATAAGCTGTGCAACAAAGCCCACAAACCATGCACAGACTAGGTAGATAAAAGAAGCAAAGAATTACAGGTTCTAAAGTATGTCACGGTGTTAGTGAAGTGGAACAAATAAAAGGTTTCTCATATTCCCAGGGACTGCAGGTCCCTGTGGGATGGGGAGAAAGTAAATGAATAATAGAATCAAGTTAGTCATCATTTCAGTGTCCATTGAGAACAGCCTGGCTTGGAAATATGCTGTCATTTGGGTAAAAAAATATTAACAGTTTTGCACATCTTTGGTTAACCAAAAAAAAATCTCTTTTTGACCAACTCATTCTTGCAAAGTACTCTTCTGTTTTCATAAAAACAAAAAATTCTATGAGGGTTTTGTTGGTTTTTTTAATGTATCAAGACTTACAGTAAGTAAAAAATTTCCAAAACAAAATAGGTCTGGAAGCAATGTAAACATAAGAAAGCGTGCTTTAAAAATAAATTCAAGCCTTTTATTCCCTTTGTTTTATAATTCCCCCGAGACTGTTCAGAATAATGAGTTCGTATGGCTCCCTGCCAAAACCTTGAAAAAAGTCAAGATTTACACTCATCAGGAAACTATGAAACATAACCCACAGCATGCCATTGTCAGATTTTTTTTTTGTTATACAATAATAAAAATGGGCATAGCTTTTAAATAGCGATTTATATTTTATTTACAATTGATTTAAATACTGCTTATGTAAAAGCACAGGCAACTTGGCTGATCAGCCAACACTTCTTAAAATGTATATTAATTAGGAAGAAGTAGAGTATCCGTTCCTGGGCTCTGGTGTTTCATGTCCTGTTCAGTTTTGTATTTTCCAGAGCAGGGCCTGGCCAGTCGGAGCCCATCCCACTACCCCCAGCCAGGGAGCAGGACAAGCTGGGGACAGCCCCAGCCTGGGCATTGGGCACCTCCGTTGGAACAGGGATGAGTCAAGGGAGACTGGGACGTCAATCCATGTGTGAGGCTGAGGATCAGGCCAGGTGAGGGGAACAAGCATCAGGCAAAACTGGCTGGCTGGAGTCATACACCTGTAGCGTTTTCTGCCTGCTCTTTCAGTTTCAAAAACAGGCATCTTTTGAATTTTTTTGTCAGAAATACTGTCATGTTCATGGTACTATCCTGAGCCACTGCACCTGTTTTTTAAGCTTGATATTTTCAGGATCACTGGCTTGGAGCAACTTGTTGAAAGGTTATCTCAGACTGACTTGTATGTCATCCCTCTAAGGTATTGAATGCCGGTTCTGTAAAAGAACATGAAGAGCTAGTCTGTGACTTGATGGCCATTTTCCATCCATTTTCTTACTAATCCCTTAATTTTTTTTCCTCTGTGCATGAAAACTGCGCAGTCCCATGGTTGTGTCAGTGGTTTGGATTTTTTTGATACCTCTGAAAAATGCCCCTCTATAACTAAAGCTTTATTAAGATCAGACAAGACCTTAAATCGCATCTAATAAACTACAGTGATGTAATTTATAATAATACGGATTGCCTTCTCAAAAGGAGATAGGTAATTTATAGTCTGTGTGTTCCTGCCTTTAACAGGAGGCATAGCAAATGCTTCTGGTCTCCAAACCTGCGCAAACCTTTCCATTGATCCCCTTGCAGCAAGTTGGGAAGGATCTGTCGTGCTTGACACTGTTCTCCCCCCCCCCAAAATCTAAAGCTCATAATGTAATAATTTCACTAATGACTTCTGGTGGCTTATCTGTTTATTACATACCCTTCTGCTCCGCAGCCCAGCTACCCGCTTCTATATTTGCACTGCTTCTGGACCGTGCCAGAATGAACATTTGTGAAATCAAGCAGTAAATGAGGTTGAGCTGAGAAGACTGGCAAACAACCTGCTTTCCTTCCGTTTTGCTGATCCAGGTGACCAACATAATAAATGTGTCAGCGTGGCACTGGGGATAGCACAGAGACAACTGAGAACGGAAACAGCTTAAATGGGCTTGTTCTGCCACCGAGTGCACAGCCATGCGTTGACTTCCATTGCCATTTAGACCCTACTCGGCGTCTCCTCGAAAATACTCTTGACACATTTACCAGCTGTGAAACTGGAACTCTTGGTTTGAGGGCATAATTTCATTAGTCATCCCGTCATGAGTCTTTGGTCCAGGCTGCACCACGGTGTTTGTCGCTGACAAGGGTTGGTTTTATGGCATTGTGGTATAATGCAATGACATTTTCTGGTTTCTTTTCACTGAATGTTTCATGAATCCAGTGATTCATGAAACATTCATGATCACTTTCCAGTGATGTGTTTGAGAAGTCATTTTTATTTGCGTGTTCATGGACATTTAAACTCCTTTTACCAACAGTGAACACCTAATAATCTTTATATATATAACTAAGTTGCAGCTGTTACTGGCTCTTCTTTCCCTGGAGTTTGATCTGTAACTTATGTAAGTCCTCTTCCAAAGTAATATGCATAAAGGGCATAATCCACAGACTATATACTCAGTTGGCCAGTTATGTCTTGCTGACAAATGAGTTTCTGGAGCCAACTTAATACGGCTTTTAATGCAAAATGGAAAGCGTCACAAACTAACCTTATCAAAAGATGCATTGTATTGCATAGAGACCATTTCAGATACTGCGAGATTCTTATCCAAAGTCTTGGAAGGCTCTCTGGATTCACATCCTTTCTGTGCATTGTGTTTACTTAGAGGATGCGATAACACCGTCACTATGTTACACAAGACTACCATAATAACTGGAGCTGGCTGGGAAGCAAAATTTCTATTCTACAGGAAATTCCAGCTTGTCAATATTTTGTTTCATTGAGCGCTGGAACAAAATGCCTTTGGCTCCGCAGCCTTTCTGGCAAAAATGGAACAATCTCTTTCTTTGCCAGCTGACAAGGCTGAGGAGCCAAGAAACCAACGGAGCAGGCGGCGTGTTGCCAGGGAGCTCGATAGCCAGTCAGCTGAGCTACAGTAAGCAGCCACCTTGGTTGGATTTCTGGCCAGCAGCCGCGGCCACATCACGGCTTAAGCTTCTGTAGAAAGTTTTGATGCGACCAGTACGATCCAGCATTTCCAGTGCCAATCTGTTCAATTAGAAAATGTTCAAACACCCTCTCAGTAACCGACTGCTGTCAGAAATGAATGTAATTGGACTCCACTTTGGATTCCTGATGGATTTCTGCGGCTTTGCCTTGTGATTTATACACACCTTCATTGCTAGTATGAGCTGATGAAATCAATGACTTTTTCCTTAAGCAGCAGTGATGAAAACCAAGGCCATGAGGGAGTTTTCAGGGTGCCCTTCATTGCTAGTTTTTTTTATTATTTTTATTAGGAATACCTAGTAGTATCTGCTTGTGTATGTCTGCTAACTGGAAGGTACAGTTGCTGTAGACAATACACTATTAGATCGAAATAAACTTATATCTGCTATCAGATACACACTGCCTCTTTGTCTTCAGTCTGCATTTGTGAATGAGTTTAAGTTAGTATGAACTTGCCAAAACCGCAGTAATGAGGCACATATATCTTCTGAACCAGGTAAATTATGCCTTACTAAGTAATTGTTAATGTTGAGGTCAACACCAGCACAGAGAGACCCCTTCGTCTGCAGAACTAGCTGTGCTCAAGTGCTAAGTTTGCTGAATGTAACCTTAGATATTATTGTGGAATTCTGGCACTGTTCCAGTTGTCTGTCCCTCTTAGTGTTTTTTAGAAAAAGATGTTGGAAAAATTCATTAAAAATTGCACCTTTGCGTTCCTGCAGTTTACAATTATGGGTATCATCATAAAAGGTATCCGCTGCTTTTTTCAAATGTTTAGATAATTTCTGTTGTAGGATAAATCTCATCATTTCTTAAGTCTGCAGCTACTGTACGCTTCTCTCATTTGTTTCCAACCAGTTGCTGCATATACTTCCTCTTTGAAGCGCAGAGATGTCATATACCATGGTTTCTTCAACTGTGGTAACTCCAGGGAACAATTAATTCCCTTGTAAATGTTTAGTGGTAATTAAGTTTTCTGCAATGTCATCTATTAAAGTAGTCTCTAATACTCCTGCTGTGAAATCAGAGGAACAACAGATGCTTTATGGAGCTACATTTCAAATCTTGTTCCTTCCACTTGTAAATAAACCTGACTCTTATTTTCTGTCTCAAATTGAACCACTGCAGAGATGCTACAGTGGTCTTGGTGAATCCCATGCTATTACCATCCGGATTGCAAATGAATTTTATGGCAGTTGCTTTGCTTTTCGTTGACCTTTATATTTTCTATGGATGCCTCAGTTTATTGCTGTTTTTACAGAGTTTTGTTCTTGAACTGGAAATTGTTTGCATTTAATGCACTGTTCATGGTGTGCTTTCTTCTTCATTTCTGGTGGATTTGTTACACAGTTTGCTGTGCACTACTGCAATGTATCTTAAAATGTGCTCTTCATCTCAAGTGCATTAACTTGAGCATATATTTAAGGTTTAAGTCAGCCTCAATCAATATGTCTGTTTGGATTGCCTGATTTTATATTCCACACACAAATAACTGCTGTCGTGTGTCATTTAAGTCTCTCTGATTCTTAATTTCCTCAGTGTTGCCATATACTCAAGAGATTATTTCATTTCCTCCCTGATTCAGTATATAAAAGAAATGCTCCTTAAACAAGAGCACATTTTAATGAAAGTGTTGTTGTCTTTCTTTTTAATTTTTCTTGAAGGGAAACTACCAAATCCTTATACTGCTTAGTGACATCTTTTCAGCAATAATAAGAATATTAATAGCTTCTCCCAAACTTCGTTTTCAGTTCTCTCCAAAAAATAAAAAGATACTAGGAGGGACAAGGAATTGGTCACCTAAGACAAACTAGGAGTGCCTCACTCCTCAATCCATGTGGTTGTATAAAAGCTTGTTGTGATACACAGAATCCCGAAAAGCTGTATGTCAGAGAGGAAATCATTACCCCGGGGAGCTGCCATTGTGAAAAATGACGACTGTGACACTCCTTTCCAAGGACCTCTTTGCAAATCACTCTTCAAAGATGTACAGTCTTGGCCAGAATGAGACAAAGAATAGAAATTTGTGAAAGAAATGCCGTGCATTCTTCTCTACCACTGTGAGATTTCTGAGTAGCTGTTTCTGACCTACCTTTGCTGAAGGCTATTTCGTTTTCCCAATGAAATTTTTTCAGGGTAATTTCTCAGCTTAGACATGTTACATTTACATGGCCTGTTGACAACCAAATAAGTTAAATTTTTCAACTGTCACCAAAGCAGATCAGAGCAGAAATGTAGAATGTAAACAATATTTGAAACGTATTTGCAGAATATATTTAGTTTAGCTTAACTATTGGGAGTGATGATCACCCCATGTGCTCCTGATGTATGGAGAACAGCAGCTGGAGTCTGTTGGGTTGGTAACAGAATGGAATGATAAACTATGCCTGAGTCTAAATAGGAACGATTTTAAAAATTTCTGCATCTAGAGATATGTGGATAATGATCACAGTAATGTCTATGCTATGCTGTCATTAAGTCAAGGTGCAGCTTGAAAAAAAGCAAGGGTGGCACTTTCTGGAAGAAGCAGCTCCATGATTTTGCCTTGACCAGTAAGACAGCACAGGAATGGAACAGATCGTAGCTTCTAAGAACAACTGGTACTTCTTTGTTGCAAAAATGTGACATGGAGAAAATGCAGTACCTGTTGCAGAGCATAAAAATGTTCCGCAGTATTACCAATAGTTAGAGCTCACTTGATTGTGACAGTAAATGGAGTTTTTCAAAAGTCAAACGGAGCTTAAAATGATACATTTTGGTAAGACCATGTATTACTGGGTACTTTAGACCATGTAGCAATGATGTATTACTTATTCATTTAATTAAGAATAATAATTTTTAAGTTTGTTGAAAGTATCTTCTTTGTGTCCACTGATGCATTAAAGCCGTGGAAAGCTAAAACACTTTTCATTGGTTGAAAAGGGAATAATCCATTGCCTGCTTGCAAGAAACTCCATTAGGAATATTTGAAAATGTAAAAAACTTTAAACTTTGAACTTTAATGATGCACCGTCATTTACAACTGATAAGACCCTGCTCTATCTATACACTGATGGAAAATGAGAATTAATATTTGCTTTCAAATAATTGCCCGGGTCACATGCTGCACAGTAGAGCAGATGTGCTATTGATAAGTCAGCATTTGATCCCGAAAGCTGTGTTGTAAAAGTATTACATTCATTTTTTTCCTTATCTGCCAAAAATTTTCCAGAATTATCATCAGCTTTTCATTTCATCTGCTTTGAATACATGGAAATATTGAGGCCTGTCCCTGCAAGATGGCTCTCTTGAGAGATTGCAGCCAAAAAGTTTCTTAAGTGTTTTCCTGCTACTAAAAGTTAGGTTAGGATTGACCAACTGTGACTTTCTCTTCTTTGGGGGTGGTGAAAATGGGATACAGGAAAGAAATTAGTGGCTGAATCTTCTATAATACTCATATTTCTTTACTTTATGCTAAAAAGTCTATGACAGTCATAAGTGTAGAGCCATCTGATCCTTTATGAGCTGAAGTTAATAGTATAATAAAGTCTCTGAAGGGTAAGTTACAATAATGTACTGATGATGGATTCTTTAGTAGCGTGCCCTCTAAAACATGTCATACCAAAGGAGAAAAATGGAAATGGATTTCATTTCCCCTACAAACCTAACTTTACCCTTTTTATATCAGAAAAGGAAGTTACATTAATCTGATTTAGCTTATTCATCAGGAAAATTGTGTTGATTTTTCAGGGCACCAAAAGCATCTTGTTATGGCTGAAAACTGATTGATGTGAATGGTTTGTGTGGGGAAGAACTTCAGCATTTCAGCAGAATTACTGAGAATTTGCATGCAGTTTTTCTGAGGAAATGGTCTAATGTTTTGCCTTCCCATCCTCGTTCTCTCCAGCTCTGGCAAGGCAGGTTTGCCTGAAGGCACACTTTCTCCTCCTGCCTCCTTCATCATCCACAGAGGGGGAACCCTTTGGAGCTTTACAGCTTTGAATGGCTGATTTTCCTTATCACGGAAAATAGAGGGGTTTTTATGGGGCAGAGCCTTAGAACACACAATTCCACTCCTGATAGCTGGTATGTGATGGGGAAAGAGCCTAAACCTGAGAAATGGGAAATGTGCCAGGATCCAGAGGACAGATTATAGCTTTTTATTTTTTTTTTAATTTGAGGCATTTAATTTGTCCCCTTCGGTCTTGGGTGTGCCAGGGGAGGAAAATTTTCCGTGTCAATGCACATGAAGAGACTGCACAAAACTTGATCTATATTGATGGCATTAATGCTGAGTTTCTAAGTAAACTTAATTCCAGTTTTATAGGTGACAAGTTTTCATATGCGATTTAAAAAATTGAAATTTGTCATTAATGCAAATGAGAAATTGCAAATTTGCATGGCTATTTGGTATATTTGAAGGCAGTATATATGTATATGTGGAGAAAAATACACACTGGGCTAGAGAAAATACCTTACTTTCATTAACATAAAGTGTTACACTGAGGCCTTTAATTTTTAATGTGGGTGTTTTCCAGTGCTGTTCAGGAAAGATGATGGTGCATGCTGCAGGTGAAGGAGGCTTGTCAGAGCTAGGAGTACTGCTCATGTTGTGGACAGAGGAAGAGAGTACCACACAGACAGACCATTACGGTCCCTCAGTCTTCAGATGCATCTGGGAGAAGGCAGAAAGTGAATTTAAAGCCACCATGCACTGCACCCTCCTCCCTCTGTGCTCCAAAGCGCTTCATCAATCCTGCCCACACAGTGGTCTCGAGAGCAGTCCTCAGGTGCTGCTGTACAGCTCTTTGTAAGGTACATCTTGATTCATTAGAAGAAAAACAAAACCCTAATTTAAAAATACTAATGTACTGTGCGTACATAAAGGACTGGTGGGGTTTTTTTTAAATGATATTAATTAATTGGGGCCTACAAGAAAGCTGGAGAGGGACTTTTTACAAGGGCTTGTAGTGATAGGATGAGGAGGAATGGCTTCAAGCTGGAAGAGGGTAGATTTAGACTGGATATTAGGAAGAAATTCTTTACTGTGAGGGTGGTGAGGCGCTGGAACAGGTTGCCCAGGGAAGTTGTGGATGCCCCATCCCTGGAAGTGTTCAAGGCCAGGTTGGATGGGGCTTTGAGCAACCTGGTCTAGTGGGAGGTGTCCCTGCCCATGGCAGGGGGGTTGGAACTAGATGATCTTGAAGGTCCCTTCCAACCCAAACAATTCTATGACTCTATATTAAACTGACATTCATTGGAAGTGCAATCATGCACACCTCTCCTTTCATTTAACATCCTTTTACCATGAAACTAATGCAAGACAATCCAAAGTCAGAAGTAAAGTTCTGCCAACAGGACAAAAGCATTGAAGAACATGATTACAGATATTTTTCTTGTCCACTATGCACGTGCTATTTTTGCCAGTGACAAAATATTCAGTCAGTTTGACGTAACAGGTCTTTGAAATACCCGACAAGAAGCTGCACAAAGCAGACGTGCAGTAGCACATAGTACAGTTTACCACATTGCTCTTGAAGAATGCAAAGCTTGCTCTAAAACTCAGTCTTTCTCTAATTTTCTGAAATTTATGACCAAAAGAAGCTCATTTAGACAGCTTTTTCTACTGAAGTTCCTACCATTGTAGAAATGTTAGCATTTCCATGCCAGATCCAACAGTCCAGACCATATTCCATCTCTCACAGTAGTTAATGAACAACATGTTACATGAAGGTGCCCATTATCCAAGGAAGACCAAATACAGAAAACATTTATTTATAACTACTGATATTTAATAATTTTCTCAAGTTTTAAAGTCTGACGCGGGATTTCTACAAATGTTCTTGTTAGTGATAGAGATTTGATCCTCTAGCTAGTATTGAATTTCCTTTTTTTAAAAAAATGAAAGTAAAAGCTCTGCACTTCCTTAAGAGCAGATGAGAATGAGAAATTATTGATTTTTTCACTTTAAGTGAAAGGCTGAACCCATGCAAAAAAAGGAGAATGATGTCAAATACATTGGCAGCCATGCAGGGCTGAATTTAGCTATGCTAAACCATAGACAGGGCTCAACAGCTCAGTATTTACAGTTCTTACATATGCACGAAAAGCCTCAAACTCACCTCTCACTTGAGATCACCGAGAGATTGATCCAGTTTATCCAATGCAGATTTCAGACAGGATCGACCATCACCAGAATTTAGACACAGTATGAGAAGGACCATAGGATCATTAATGACAGCAGACAGTTGGATTTTCTCCTTCTGTCTTACTGGGAGGAGGAAGGAAAGCTCCAGTGAAATACTGGGACAAAGTATCTTCCCAGGACACCAATCAGACAGCTACAGAATTAGTAACATCATTCCAAGCTATGCTTTTCGGTGTTCTTTGGAGATGTGACATTCCAGTAGGGAAACTATGTAGCTCATGATTTTTTAATAGCGCTTGTAAAGGACTGGGGCTTTTTTTTTTTTTTCCTCTGCTTTGGCGTCAGTCTGGAGAAGGAGACATTGTCAGTGTTTCTGTTCTTCTCTGGTAAACCTGATGATGCAGTTGGTGAAAGGGGATGATCATGCTCTCTCTCCCTTTTCTCATTCCTCTTTTCTCACAGTACTGCCTCCTCCTCGGTCTAGTCCTGGTGCTAGATCCTTCTATCACTTGGTTTAGTTCATTGACCCAAAAGATCCCTACCATGTTGTGGTGGGCATTGCCTCGCCTTGGACATAGAATGATAGAATATTTTGAGTTGGAAGGGACCTTGAAAAGTCATCTAGTCCAACTCCCCCTACAGTGAGCAGGGACATCTTCAACCAGATCACATTGCTCAGAGCCCTGTCCAACCTGACCTTGAACACTTCCAGGGATGGGGCATCCACCACCTCTCTGGGCAACCTGTGCCAGTGTTTCATCACCCTCATTGTAAAGAATGTCTTCCTTCTATCTAGTCTAAATCTTCCATCTTTTAATGTCAAACCATTACCTCTCATCCTATGGCAACAGGTCCCTATCTTTCCTGTAGGCTTCCTTTAAGTACTGAAAGGCTGCAATAAGGTCTCTCCAGAGCCTTCTCTTCTGAACAACCCCAATTCTTCCAGCCTGCCTTCATAGGAGAGGTGCTCCAGCCCTCTGATAATTTTTGTGGCCCTCCTCTGGACCAGCTCCAACAGGTCCATGTCTTTCTTGTCCTGGGAGCTCCAGAGCTGGACGCAGTACTCCAGGTGGGGTCTCACCAGAGTGGAGTAGAGGGGCAGAATCCCCTCACTCAACCTGCTGGCCACATTATGGAGTTAGGCTGGTTGACAGAGGTGTCTGACAAAAAACAGTAGTGAAGCTAAGTAAGTAGCTGAGAGTAAGAACAGGCCTGTGAAATCACAGTCTGAAATTTCTGTTCTTTTAAGTTGCGCTGCAGCGTAACTCATAGTATGTCTTGAAAAGTAGTGAGCAGCTCCGCGGTTGAAAGGGAGAGGAAATGAGGGAGCGCAAATGAGGGAGCGAACTGAGCTGTTTGTGGTAGGTTTCTCACTGTGATGAAGCCTTGCAAGCACTAGGTGGCCTGCTTTTAAAGGAAATGAGAAATCCCATCCATTTCAGTACGCAAGAAAGGATTAAAAAGTACAATTTGCACGTAATATGTCTATTTTATAAACCATGCTACTCTGTGATGAATTAAGGGAATATTGGGTTTTATTTATTGCAGTGCAGTGAAATCACAGAATACTGTACTCACTTCATAAATATTAGAAGTGATTTATCAACTTGTTTAGACACAGGCTCAAGTTAATAAATGAAAACTATCTGTGTGCAGGCTCTTGCTGTACCTTAGTTTAAACTTCTTTCATAGCGATGCAGTTGAGTTACTTCATGCTTGCTGTGACAGATGCAGTTACCACAGCTCAGCTGATGTGGTATCTTATGACCTGGTCATGAGTATGAGCCGTTGGAGACCTCATTTTCAACTCGGCAAACAGCAGTGGCAGCAGTTAAGGATTAATTCTGTATACTGAAAGAATATCATCTGTGTTCTCAATGTGCATTTCCCCATCCCCAAACTCAATCCAGTAAACAGACTCAAAACCTCTGTAAAATGATGCTTGAAGGAAGAGACACCACCAATGTTGGTGTTGGATGCCCTCAAAGACACCGAGTGCCAAAGGAGATGAGAGGTACAGCTGCCCTGCAAAGTGTGGTGTTATCAACGGGCTTTTTGCTTCAGTTTTGACAATGAAAATGGGAGGACAAGAGAAGAAGATGGGATTCAGAAAGAGAGACTCCTTTTTAGCTGAGGTATTGAATATCTTCTGGGAAAGTCCTGCTAGCAGTTGTAATTTGTGTATTGCTAAAAGAGAATGGCTTCTACTCTAGGCCAGTAAAAAGAGACAATGCGAAAAGAAACCCTTCAACTTCTGGTAAAGGTCTTGAACCACTAAATAAAAAATTCAGTTAATATTGAAAGGAAACCAAGCTTTGGTGAAACAATGAGGGACTCTAAAAAGAAATTGCAACAGCATCATTGTACACACCTTATGCTCAATGATGCTCTAAGTGCCAGAATCACCCACTGCCCAAGGCTGGGCCTCAGCAGAATTCTAGCATGGCACGGACCCTAAAAATCTCATTTATCTCTGTTTAATGTGGGAGGTAGGAGCCTGACAGCAGCAACAAGTGAATCTGGCAGCCAGAATGGGAACATTAACGGGTTGGTAAAACGTCCTGTAACATCTTTCCACAGCTGTACTTCCCCCCAGGCAAACCCCTTCTAGCAACCCAAAGGTGTCCTGATGGTCAGGCTCCCGCAAGAGGCAAAACAAGTAAGTCTACTGAGGATAGGAATGCTCTTTAAGGGAAAATATTTTTCTTTCCACTTCCTGGGGATTAGTCTGGATATCAGATGCGTTTGAACTAGGCATTAGATTAACAGATGTAAAAGAATCACAAGGGTTTATGTTCCAGGCTTTCCCCCATTTAATCCAGCAAGGGAAAAAGTCTTTAGTAAAATCCCAGGTTGACTGTCCATTTAAGAAAACGTAGGACCTTGAATCTTGCTTTCAAACTACATACATATATTTCAAAATATATAGATTTTGAGAGGAGATTTGTGGATAAAAAATAAGCCATGATCTATTGTTGATCCTGCTGGCAAACAATATGGTTTAATAATTTAACTTCTATTTAAAAACTAGCACTTCATCAAACCTTAATTGAGCTTAGTCAGCCATTAGCTATGGTTCTTATTGACTAAGAAAGAAATGGTGATTGATTGTCCTGACATAATTAATCGTTATTGTATTTTTCAGGAATTTAGGCTCATTTGCCCAGGCTACTGTTTCCACAATGTTTGGAAGATTTAATTAATATTCCTATCAATATTTTAAATAGGATCAAGATTCTGGGAATTACAGAGTAATCATTTTCATGGCTGAGTGGCCACAGGGAGATGAAATTATATTGAAAATTGTAACAGAGAAGACATTTGATTTGTAAAGCACTATATACCCTCCTAGAGCAATTTTGTGAAGGTCTTACACTGAAAATGTAAAATGTATGCTGTTCAATTCTCAATGCTGAGGTGGATCAGGGCTGTCACAGGTATTGTCTATTCCATCTCCCCACGTATAGCTGTCTAAATAAACTCTTAAAGAAATATATTTGATTTTTATTAATATATAAACTGATTGATTTATTTTCTTCCGATGAAATAAATAACAAATGACAGATGTGACTTTAACTGGCATCTGGAAAAATAATTTTGCGACTGGATTTTATGAAGCAGTCGATGCTGTCTGATGCTCTCCCACCTTGTGATCTCAGGTGTCCCACATCTCCCAACACTTCCTTGGGTTTATGGCGTGTGGATTACCTCAGAGAAGAGGCTCAAAACATGGTGGCGTGGAAGCTGGAGGCCCGGAAGAGAGGAAGTGAGAAAGACCAAACAACAGAGCAGAATCTTGTAAAGCTTACCTGCTTAGAAGGTCAATGCTTAAAGAAGAAAAACCCACCTCGTAATGTAAGTGTTTTATTCAAGTGCCTGGGTTTTGATTTTCGGAAAGGGTTGCCTACACAAGTCCAGGTAAAGACACTCTGGCTCAGATGAGGAGTTGACCCCAGAACCCAGCCTGCTCCTCCCAGTGTCTGTGGAAGCTGGGAAAGGAGAAAGGATGACCTACCAAGCTCTTTGTGCAGGTATTCTGGAGTAACAGGTGAACCTACTATGCTTAAATAAGTGGCTTCCCCCACTTCAAACAAACTGTGTTTTGGAAGCGGCTTCACGGCATCTTATAATCATAGAATGGTTTAGGTTGGAAGAGACCCTGAAGATCATCTAGTGATCCAACCCCCCTGCCAGGGCCAGGGACACCTTGCACTAGACTAGGTGGCTCAAAGCCTCATCCAACCTGATCTTGAACAGCCACAACTTCCCTGGGCAACCTGTTCCAGTATCTCACCACCCTCACGGTGAAAAATCTCTTCCTAATATCTGTTCTAAATCTACCCTCTTCCAGCTTGAAGACATTACGCTTTGTCCTACCGCTAAATGCCCTTGTAAAAAGTCCCTCTGCAGCTTTCCTATAGGCCCCTTTCAATTACTGGAAGGCTGCTATAAGGTCTCCCTGGAGCCTTCTCTTCTCCAGGCTGAACACCACCAACTCTCTCAGCCTGCCCTCATAGCAGAGGTGCTCCAGCCCTCTGATCATCTTCATGGCCCTCCTATGGACCTGCTCCAACAGGTCCATGTCCTTCTTTTGTTGGGGGCTCCAGAGCTTCAAACGCTCCTGCATTTTCTTCATTTTTATTCATCTGACCATACCCCCCTAATGTCTCTGACTGACCGAATCCATGCTTTTCAGCAAAGTTAGCAGGAAAATAAGTCATCGAGCATAAACCAGCAGTACATACTTTTATACCGCTTGCAGGGTCCTGCGTGAAAACTTGCTGATTTGCCCTTCAGAGAACTGATGGCTTCAACAGCGGCTCAGAGAAGCTCTGCCCAGGAAGCCTCAGCAAAGCAGCGTTCCCTCAGGGTGAGGGAAAACACACCGTTCGTTGAGTCATTGTGCCATTAGAAGATTATTATTAGCAGGGATGGTGTGTTAGGGCTTTAGAGGTACTAGATGTGTGGTTTCTAATTAATGAACTGATTTACTCGGAGAATAGCGTGACTGCCAGGAGAACGTATATCTGCTGTTACACTGACGTCGCTAGGCAGCGGACAGATCTTTTTTTTTTTTTCGGAATGAAATTGAAGAAAGGAAATTGCACTTGGCAATGTGTAATTGGGAAATGACGACAGGCACCTGAGAAGGGCTGAAAGCTTTGAGATATGGGAGAGGCAAATAGCAGCTAAAGGGCAGAGTGGAGGAATGAGTTCAAAGGGGCAAGTGCAGGCACAGCTGCGCGCTGCCGTCAGGGAAAGGAAATGGAAACTAAAGGCCGAGCCGAAAGGTCCCAGGATGTCCCGTTTCATCACCATGACACCTATCCATCTCTCCCACTATAAAAAGAAAGATGCGCTTCCGTGTAAATTCCCCTCGGTTCTCAGCTAAAAGAGGACTCAGGCCAGCTGCTGCTCTCACTCATCTCTCGTAGCGTTCCGCAGGGACAGAAGCTGTTGCGTCCACCTTTGGATGCGTTCTGTCACGCTTAGAGAGTCGATCCATGACCTCTTCCTGCCATTACATGGCTGGGGACAATCAAGGCCATGGTTCTGTTGGCACAGGTCATATTATTTCCTAAAAGTATGCTTATAAATATGATCAGAACTACAGTTATATAATTAGAAAATAGCCTGTAATAGCTGCAGAAGAAAGGGTATGAAGAACTAGTTAAATACAGTCAGTCTGGGCTAACACCATACTCCCACATCTGTTTCCAGGACGGGGCAGATTTTAATCTAAACGCAAACTTCCAGTGGCCCGAATGGCATCACTGTAAAATAATTTTCTTTCCCACTTTTTGCAATCCCCACTGCTCTAATCTTCCAATATTCTAACATTTGAATATTGTAGTAGTTGAATATTAACATGAAATGAGGGAGCTGCTCATACTGCCATCAGTTTCATTTTTGCCCTTGTCGATTGTCATTCCATCCCAATGAAAATGCTTTAAATAATTGACTAATAGGTTTTATGTTTTAGACAAGACAAATCTATACTGTTTCGATAAACTGTCCCAGCAAGAATTCTATTAGATTTGTTTCTAGGGATTTGCTTCAGGACTTCTAATTTAAATTCTTTCCTGTCTGCCACCACTTAGTCACAGGAGATAAAAGTTAGCACAATTTCAAAGTCTTTCTCATCAGGTATTTGGTGTCACTGGCATGAACAGATTGATTATGCACCACAAGTACGAAAATACGTATTGTGGTATGAAGTTCACCCGTTTACCAAACTCTTCTTAAAACTATAAAAAAACTTCCCTAAGTGCATCTGCCAAATAAAGGCTTATAATGCAACCACTTTTTCCACATTCTTTGGCTTCTTATCCACACAAATCTAACATACGGGCAAGGTGAACTGTGGGAAGCCAACTTTCTGTTAAGCCTTCCTTACTGCTAGGAGCAATTCTGGAGAGTTCATGGTGTCAATACACCATCAAACCCAGTCTCCTCATCACCCGCAGAGTGCCATCCCCAGTGGCGTCCCCGCCTTTACCTCATCTGCTATTTCGGCTAATGCAATCTCTCATTTATTCCACAGCTTTGATTATTACAACCACCCACTTCAGGCTTCGATCCTAAGAGATTTCTAAGTACCTGGAATTCATTGTGTGTGAAAACAGACAGCTCTGACCTTTAAGGACTCTGCGTAATCCATAAAAATACCTCTCCCACGTACCATCACTTCAGGACAATACGATCCCAACCACAAGATGATTGCCTTCATCAACTGCCTCAGGTTCCAAGCCACTGCATTTTTCCTTCTGTATAAGCCATTGATTGTAGTTACTCTCACCTCACGTCTTGTGTTAAGTACCAGCCTAGTAGCTCACGGACCTACAACACAGTAGTTGATGATTGCCTGCGGAATTGTCCTGTCCTGGCATGGAGTCAACCCAAACGAGTGTTTATCTGGGTTGGTGTTAGAGAGGTTCAGTATATACTACCAAGGAAAAATGTGTTTGCTTTACTGCTGCTTACCTTGGGGGAAAAAGGGCACTACCGTATATTCTCTTTTAACGACTGTTGTTACTATGGATGCAAATGTAAATCTATTTTTACATTTAATACGCCGTATGCCAGCAAGATGTCCCGGAAGATCCCTGTAAATGTAAACACCTACATGCACAGTGACCTACTTACGAGTTACATGTGGGCTTGCACGTAGCCATATAAAGTCTGTCAGAAAGCTGTATTCATAGCCTGTAATTTAAAACAATTTTCAGGCAGTGTGTGGCAGACTGAATAGGAACGATGCTTGATAGTTGCTCATCCAGATTTTATTTAGTTTTAACATACAGAGTTTTCTTTTAAATTACAACGGCTTACACTGTGCCAAGGACTTGCCATTCTATTGATTTCAACAGGGAATTTTGTCTTGGACTTGATGACATTGGTAGCAGCCCAGATTTTGAGTGGGTAACGTCTAAAATTCAGTGTCGTGATGTTCAAGGATATCCACTGATTTCCAGACACAGAAAAAAATTCAAAGACTTACATCC
The DNA here is from genome assembly GCA_013398295.1 of Chionis minor. NCBI lineage: Eukaryota > Metazoa > Chordata > Aves > Charadriiformes > Chionidae > Chionis > Chionis minor. The sequence continues at coordinate 390,499 of VZSF01000225.1, forward strand.
ATTGAATGCATTCTGTTTATTTGAGGAGGAAGATCTCATATGAGTGCCCATTATGGAAGGCATCTCTTATCATGTACAATAAAATCAACCATTGCTTCCAGCAGAATACAAAAATACACATCTCAGTGACTTCCATACAATAATAAATATGTAATCATGCATCCAACAATAAAAAGGCACGGAAAACTGGTCACTTAGTAGTCATAAAAATTACTAACTATATTAACAAAGCCACCCAAATTATCTGTACAAGGAAATGTAACAATATATTCCAAAGGTGAAAACACATAAAACATCTTTAAAATAGTATATGCAATAAATACCTCAATTGTTTTTTATATATTAAAAATAAAACTGTGCCATTGTAAACAGTATGTAAACAAACAAAATTCACTGTTCCTTACCATTATTACAAGTAAATAAAGCCAAAAGTTACACCCCTGCTCTGTTAGATATACGTCATTGGCAAGTTTTTTTCAGGCAGTTTAAAAGTTTTACTCTTTTCTGCAGCAAACAGAGCCTGCGATGTGTGTAATTATAAGTACTAGAGCGATCGCCAAGCTTCAAAACTGACTACCCAGAATGTAATAGGCCATCAAACAGTCAGAACTGAAATTAGGAAAAGCAATTTTTGCAGTGTTACGGACAAAAGTAATTGATTTATACTACATATAATAGTGTCAGTAAAACTTAGCCGCTTATATACCACTGCTTTCCTATAGGTCTCGGGGGGGCGGGGGACGGGGGGGGCTGTACAAAGGTGGTAAGCATCCTTACTCCCGCGAGCGGAGAAAGTGAGGCACACAAAGGTTAACTGAGTTGCCCCCAGTCTTGCACCAGCTCCGTGGCAGGAAACTAAAGGCAGAATCCAGACCGCCAGCCACTTCCTCCTCATTTCCTCGCATATCCTCTACTCGTCCCGGCCTTTCCGACAAATAACGGCGACTCCTGAACTCCAGACCCGATTATAATTACAGAAAGAGAAGGAAAATGCGAAAGGAAAATTGTCTGCCTGCTTGGGTGCCCATCTGCTCCCACTGATAACCACGGAGGTTTGCCACTGACCGCAGCGGGAGCACAACAGGAGCTTTTTTCCCCCCCAAAATTTGTAATCGGATCCGCATTAGCAGCCTAGTGAGCCCAAGCAGAGCCCTGCGTATCCTCCACGAGCCTACTGATTGCCTCAACTGCTTCTTCTCCTGGAAAGTTCAACCAAGGTGCATATTTCCTTCCTTATTAGCAAGGGGAAGAGTAGGAATCTGAATACGATCCTTTCTTAAGCAAAATTATAGGAAAAGATTCCTGGGAGTGGTGGGCATTTGCACACATGTCTTCAGAAAGAGTCTCATGGGGGAATACAGCTGGCTTGCTATTTCTTCAGCTTTTGATAACGTTGGCATGGCTACCTCATTTTACAAATCCTACTGTACGATGACTATCTACGGTGAATACAAACTTACCTGTTCTGGACACATATATCTCAAAGTGCATGATAGCTCTTGTTTGAAAGTGATAATTTTAGCCTTAGATGAAGAAATTAAGATGCATCTATTCAGCTGTTTCACAGCCTTATGTCTTTTTACAGGAAGAATATACTAAGAGCATATACAATTAAAAGATACCCTGGGGAAAGGGATTTAGGAAGCGCTGCATTATGGTATTTTTCCTCCCTGGTGCTATGAAAGAACTGATCCTTCTGCCTCTAAACAAGTGATTTCTCTGTCAAGCAGTTGTCTGATTTGCCTTACCACTTAATATTTTCATTATTTTATTCATCTCTGAAATATTAAGAGAATCATTCTACAGACTGGCTCTGAAGACACCTCCAGGTCTTGATGAGAAGTTTAAAGCCATATACTATCTAACCTTTTTTATTTTTTTGGTAAGGTACTTCTGGATAAGGTACTTCAAGCGTCTCATTCCAGATCTGCAGAGCCAGGTTAGCTGTATGAAATCAGTAGATATACAAAATAGATGAGAGAGTACTTTCTATTCATCAGTAAATAGTTCTGATGTAATAGTAGTAAATAGTTTTCACCTGCCGCACTGCACACCCTCCTTGTGGAAAGAGGTATGAAAGGTGATCTGTCTTTAGAAGATTCTGTACTAAGTCTTACAAAAGTTGTTTTAGAAGGTATTTTCTCAGACTTATTCAAGGACCAGACCAATGAAAAATGCTGTACATTCTCTGAGGCATATATTCCCACCTGTGTTGTAGTTCGCAGGTTCTGTAGAAAAAATCCAAATAGCAACTGCAGATTTCACATTGGGAAAAAATAAATACATTTCACTCATTTAAAAAAATTATCACAGTAGGAAAATAGCCAGTAAACAATAGATTCAGAGGGGTTTAATCTTGGCCCCAGTGAGATCAATGGGAGTTTTGCCAAGGATTTCAACAAAGCCAAAATTTCACCCAGAATCGTATACAATTCTTTAGCTGACAACAATCATAAACATCCTGCCACTCCATTGTATAAGTTAAATATTAATAAGCATCTGTAAACATCCTGCAATTCATCTGATATAAAAAATATTATAATAAAAACAATGCAGCATCTCAAGCATTGTATAGTTTTAAGTTTTTTTGGCTCTACACACAAGTTGGTGTCATCATATTGGGCAAAACCAGGGTATGTATATACAGATAATATGTACAGGTGTGCACGCACATACACGCTAGAAACTAGATACTACATATATACACACACGCGCACACGCAAATACTGGCAAGAGAACAACATTCATAGGTATGGCGTTTAAAAGTCTACCGATGACCAATCTGATGGTAACTTCCACGTGAGGAGCAGTTTCTACCTACCCAAATCCTCTGTAGGCTTACACGTAAATACTAAAACTGAAATACACCAGCAACCTCCAAGGGGGACCAAAGTGCTACTCAAAGCTAAGTACATGCCTAAGTCCCGAAAGATCCACGTTTGCAAAGACGACAAATTTTCCTGTGGAGTGAATAAGGGAAACAGAGGGCAGAAACTACGGAGCGTGCAGCGATTTTTACCTAAACCAGTACAAACCAAGTCATATGTTTTCATTTTCTAGTGAACACGTTTCTGAATTGAGTGGAAATGATGTGTTTCAGCTTTTTGCTACAAGATGCTATTCAGACCCGAATATATGAGTTCCGCAGAAAACCAGACACTGTCACATCTCTGCGACACTTCCACGTGCACTTTCTGCATCCGTTCACGCAAGTGAGTGGATGTTACTACAGAATTAACTAACAGCTGTACTTGACTGGAATACTACTTTAAGTGACAAGCCTGGCTAATGAGAGAAATCCCTCATGTTGGGCTGGGAACCTCTCAGGACCTTTAAAATACCTTTATATTAATCTGGGTTTTTTAAATGCCAGAACATACACTGCAGGTACATTCATACAGTTCCACAGTGCTCAACATTTAAGGATACCTGCTCCGGACGAACGGGGAGAAGTTCTGTTAGTACTAACTGATATGTTTGCTGTCACTGTGAATCGATACAGGAAGCTGCTAGTATCAGAGGTCATTAATTAGTATTAGAGGTCATTAGAGGTTGCCCAGAGAATCACAGAAAGTTAGGGGTTGGAATGGAACTCTGGAGATCATCTCCTCCAACCTCCCTGCCAGAGCAGGTCCACCTACAGCAGGTTGCCCAGGATGGCATCCAGGCAGGTTTGGAATGTCTCCAGAGTCGGAGACTCCACCACCTCTCTGGGCAGCCTGTTCCAGTGCTCTGACACCCTCAAAGGAAAGAAGTTCCTCCTCATGTTCAGATGGAACTTCCTATATTCAAGTTTGTATAGGAAGAAGTTGTGGTTGTCCTATCCCTGGAGGTGTTCAAGGCCAGGTTGGATGGGGCCTCCAGTAAAGTGGTCTAGTAGGTGTCCCTGCCCGTGGCAGGGGGGTTGGAACTAGATCATCTTTAAGGTCCCTTCTAACCCAAACCACTCTGTGATTCTATGATTAAATGATTTGTGTGCGATGACAAGTGACAAAGAAGGACCAGATCTCTGGTGCAGAGCTCAGACCCTCTCCACCTCAGAAGCTACTCAACGGCTTGTACTCTTTTATGTACAAATCTCATCCTTTGCACATCTCACCTTCTGCTGTGAATACTATCTTGCCCTTTGATGATCCCTTCCAACATACAAGCTTCAGAAAACTAAATTACTAGGTAACTGGCAGCTCTAGGGAGGTCCCATGTTTCAGCTAGTTTAGGATTCAAGGGACAGGATGTAGAAGAGTGGATAATGAAACGAATTATGTCAGGACAGGTTCACAAGCTGTGCTCTTTAAGGGGAAAAATGGCCATTTTTGCCACTAGAAACCTTCCTGGTGAGTATCCACATGCCTGTGTGCTCACTGTAAACCTTCAGAAACTGTCCCAGTAGAAAATCTAATATTCTTAAAATTCTCAAGAGCCCCCAGGCCGTACTTGTCAGCACGCGTGCTCTCCCTCCCTGAAAAGCAAGACCAAGCAGCTTCACATGGCTTTCCTCAACTTCCCCGTTCATGTAATAACTGACTGTAACTGCAAAGACAATTAGTCCCAAACAGAGCTTACCTCAACTGGCGTGGGGAGAAAAACATAGTCGTGTCTAACTCTTTCCCTGATAATGGCATTGTCAGGTTATCAATTAAACTAAAAAGTTTTCTATCCAGTTAATACTTCAGTTTAATAAAAGTAGGACTTAGAATGCTACCTCCCTTTAAATATTCATGACAGGGATCTGGGGCACTGTGGGGATTTTATTTTTGGCTTTTCACATGGTTTCCATCATGAAAACAAACTACCCAATTTTACTTTTAGTTCATTTCTTCCTGGTTTCATCTTCCAGTTCACATGCTCTAGTATAACATAGCTATACCTGGATCAAAACCAGCTCCCTAAAAGAATTGTTTCCAATGCATTTGAGAAAAAAAAAGAAAAAGTATTTCAAATTACTTTCAACTTTGTACCATATTGCTTTTACCTTCAGTTATCTTTTCAATCCCAACACTGATCTCTCAATCATACTACAAATACATTTTTCCAAAGTGTTTGTTCCATAGAATAAAATATAGTCACTTGCATACTCGTCCTACTAATAGCTACCATAATTTCTAGTATTTTTAAAAGCCTTACACAGCTGCTGGAGTTAGCTGAAGCATTCCAGGAGCTAGTGTCAATTGTTAGTGGCACGGCAAGCTAAATACAGCTTGCATTGCAAAGTATAACTTAAAGGATTTTACTCCACCATAGACTTTGGAGCCTGAAGCCCTGGTCAATCTAGATCTCCTGGGGCATCGTACAGCTTTTTCCTAGCCTGCCTGTCCAGCTCTTCTGAATAGAAATGGAGGGGGACACGTGTGCCAAGCATCTTGCCAAGCAGCTGGGAAGTCGTCCAGACACAGGAGCTGGGAAGCAATGTGGGAACATTAGCAGAGAAGTAACCTGTGTTAAACATAAATTATGCACCAGCTTCTTCTAACCCTCATTAATATAAGCAATAGGTTATATGAACTCAAAATCCCATCAAAAAGCTTATATAAAAAGTGTTTCTGTCAACTGGGAGACGAAGTCTCCAATTATTTAAAATAATAAATATATGAATTTACATTTAAATTTACATTTACCATGTAAATATATGAATTTTCTGTTGACTGCTTTGAAGGTGGTAGGTCTTTAACCACTGCAGTTGAATTCATTACAGTTTGTCCAGGAATAATCTCAGGTCTGTAATTGCCAGCATTTTGCTATTTTGGCAAAGTGTTAACAGTGCTAATATTTTATTTTTTACAGCTGATGAGGGGATGATGTTTCAAGTCTAGTTCTACAGGCTGAAAAACCCCCAACTTTCAGAAACATTTTTTTTTCAGTTCAAATATTGAGGGCAATCACTATTTAGCCTACAGAAGTTGCTATGAATTTTGGCATTAGCTCCAACTGGCTACAGGAATAGCCTCCTGGAAGGCTCCAGATGGCTTCCAAATGGAACACAATTTCCGAGAAACAGACTGGGCTACTGTATGGCAGAAACGAGCATTTCAAGTACATAAGCTAACCATTAACAGAGCTATTAAACCTAATGCAACAGTAGTAGAAAAAGAACTAGAAAATTTTTTTCTTTTTGTAAAAAAGATCAAGTTCCATACTATATTCTATATATAAATACAGGAATTTATACAAAGAGTAAATATTTCCTACTGATAATTACCAAATGATGCTTTATCAATCCTGCTGACACTGCCATTCATCTCTGAAGAGGCAGCAGAGATATTCTGTCCTGTTCAAACTCCTCAGCTTCCTCAAGTCATCAAAAACTCCTCCTTTTACTTAAGACAGCAATACAGTCATGTACAGTTCCTACAAAGTTAGATTATTCTAACTTTGCAGTCAGAATAAGCAGCATCAAACTTTGATGATATGAAAATCATACCACAAAACATACAACCTATGAAAACAGAATTACAAAAAAAAAAAAAGGAAGAGCCCGTGGTATAAATGTAACACTCAGGACGCTGCAGTTGAGANAAAAAAAAACCTAAGAAAAAAAAATTAAAAAAAAAAAAAAAGGAAGAGCCCGTGGTATAAATGTAACACTCAGGACGCTGCAGTTGAGAGGTACTTACGTTATTGGAGTGGAAAAAAAAAAAATAATTTATAATTAATCATAAAACTTTCTCTGGCTCTCACTGACGTGAATGACAAGATGATTTCCTGGTTGTAAGCTAAATATATTGCTCCAGCTTGGTTATCCTCAACAATATACATTGCTTGTGACTTTACCTTTCATAAAAGCTTTTTGCACTGCTAATTATTAGTTACCAGAGCTGTCAAACTTATATGCAAGAACTTAATACTCAGGGGCACAGAGTGCAATGGAGAAAACAGTAGTAAACGTTAGTAATGCAATCATTAATAGGAAGCATCGAGCAAAATGGCATTACTGTGGGGGTTTTTGTCTTACACGTCCACTGCAGAAATATCTATATGTAGTTTTACATCTCTCTAAAATAGCACTATGGAACGTCCTCTCGTATTTGCTTTATGTATATTAATTTTCCATCACATGTGAAAAAGCTCTCCTGCCACTCTTTCAGAAAGGAATTCTTGATGGATTGAAAAACACATTTTACCCTTGAAATATGATCTGTTCATTATCAAGGCATTATGAAATTTTGATTAAGTGAATTAGCATCACTGAGTTCAATTAAAAAAATCAAAATTGGAAGGTTATCTATTTCTCTACAAAAAGCATAGGAAAATACGAAATGGGCAATTATTAAAAAAATATATAAATCGATTCCTCCTGTTTGAATTCAACATTGCAGTCTGAATTTCTTTGGGCAGGGATGGAGAGAGAAAGATGATTTCTATTTGTTATTTACAGGACTAAGCATATTTACTCCCATCTCAAAGTAAGGAATACTAGATTGAAATAGTCTGGGAGGAGTTTTGATCACATCCTTTATATATTACTGTTCTTCCATAAGTTTAAAATATTTTTCTTTGAAAGAATGAGATGTTCAGAACAAAAATAGTGGTTGGTAAGGGGGAGATACATAAAAATGTATCATAAAGAAAATCTGGAACCGCCATCCTACAAAATTTTTCATTTTTGAACAAGTTTTTTCTTTAAAGTATTGTAAAAAAACCCCAACACCTACAAGCATGAGTTTTGCCTGATTTAATTCAGTTTCTAAGAAGGCAGCATTACAAAGGCAATACGAGCATGACCCCAGCTGAATACAGTCAGCTGGAAAAATCCTATTTGAGAATGGCAAAACAGAAACATGCGCTTAGCAATCTGCTGCCATTTTAAAATATGCATTTATCCTCTTCCTCTTTCTGAAGTGTAGGGCATTTCACCTATACGAATACCAACCGCTTAAAAAAAAAATGCTACTTGCTCTGAATTCCTTTCAGATTTCAAGATATGATGACTGACTGCAGAAATTAAGTATTTGACTAGGGAAAAAAAAATGCACCCAGTAAACTTTGTTGTGATGAAGGTAGCACGTCAAATTGGGCTTCACAAGATCTACTGGGATAACTTGGTTTCTAAAAAACTAAATACTTTTAGGGGACGTGTTTACCTTAGCTTTGATGAAACATTGGGATGTATGCTTTGAAGAACTTGAAACATCGGTATTAAATGGTAAAGAATTCAGTTCATTTAAAATGTAACTCTCTCTGTCCTTAGTTCCAGAACCTGGGACTTGTACAGCAGTAAGGAAAAAAACCCCAATACTTGGAAATTACAACAATCATGAGATAGTAATACTGTGTTCAAAAGTCTTTCCTTAGAAAAGCCACATCACTAAACACAGTTACAGCCCATGACCTCGGCAGAGAAACCCCATAAAATATTTTGAGCCTCCCTTTCAGATGCATTTGGATTCGATAGCCAACACTAGTCTAAGGCATAGAGTTGCATAAAATTTGCTCTCCTGGGCATCTAGTAAATACAGCATAAACGATGCTTTCATTTTTTTTTTTTTTTCCTACTTGCACATTTAAAAAACCCTTCTGCTTAGGACAATCAAAGTTAAATTCTTTGGTGGTCATTTAAAAAACCCCGAACTATACAAAGACAATTGATCAGTTGTCCTATACTGAGGTAATGTGAGGAGTGTCATAAGAACGTTGCGTTACGAACACCACTTGGCCGTTTTCCCTGCCTAAAAGCAGCTTCCATTTTTTCAGATGCTCAGTGCAGACCTCTACAGCGACCTGAAGAGATCCTGTTCCATAGCCCGCCTTAACGCATTGCATATAGCAAGGCTGAAAGTTGTAAAAAGAGTTTATCCTACAGTCAGGAAAGGAAAGGAAATGAAAGGTCTTCCATATATTAGGTCCTTGAATTGACCAGGAAGATTAACTACATAGTCTACTGTAACATTGATATATTAGAATGCTGCCACCCATTAAAATATAGCCTAGCTTATGGAGAAACAAGGAGAAAAGGAAATACAACTTGCAAAGACTGGACAGATGCCATCTGAACATCATTAAAGGGGTGAATGTCAAGTACATTAAAAAAAATACATAATCTTTCCATTGTTTGCCTAACTTCCCATTGTTTGCATATGCTTTTCATACAACAGCATGAAAAGCATGTCACTTGGCAGAGGGATTCTGGTTTGTTTCTTATGGAAAACCTAATGGAACATAGCCTTTTACTTTTGTTGGTTTACCAGAATAATCAATTATGTCCAGAGAACTCCCAGAGTGGTGCCTGTTGAACCTACAGCAGCAAGAGCACATAGTACTATAATTGGATACAAATGAAGCCGGTTTTGCTCTTTTTGAAATTTTTTTTTGCAATAAAACAATGAGGGGAATAGATTTTACTTTCCAAGGGACGATTCCCATCAGCTTTGCAAGGGATGAGTCTCATCATCCTCATGAGAAAGGGAGGGCAAAACCAGGATGCAGTACTTGACGTTGGCCCCTTTAAACGGGGTAAATAAGCTTTGGAAAAAACAAATGAAACCTTACTCTGCTGCCTACGAGGAAACAATAAATAGATATTAAGATACTCTTTAACCTGTAAGAAATGTCAAAGCTACTTGATTAAGTAAAAGCCAAGTGTTCCTCATGCCGCAATGACACGTTGTGAGGAACAGCGAGGAGACAGCGATTCTGTGCGAGTTTTCTGGCAGGTGATACAATATCATCTCAAACATTTAAGTAGGTTTTTTTGTAGCTATATGCAAATTATTTTTCTACTAGATTAACATTTTTGTGAAAAAATTAACCAGGAAATTCAATTATGAAGTTATGTTTCATTTAAGTAAACTGTAAATAACCTTATAAACTCTGGTCTAACTCCATTTCGAAACAAAGATGGTTTTCATTTTTTTAACCTGTTTACACTCATGGATTAGTATCTGGCATGTGATTCATCTTTGCATGCATAGCGTAAAACCTTAGAGTTCGGGTTTTTTTAGATTTTTATGATCTATCAATGTAGGAGTGCTGACAACAAACAAATTGATGCCTTTGTAAAGAAATGCATACGGAGACATTTTTAAGTTAATAGTAAATTCATAATGAGTAAAATCTTACCCCACAAAAATCAAATCAGCTGCTACATTTTAAAACTCTTCTTAATGCGTGATAAATAAAATCAAATTTCCTGTAAAAAGTTTTCATTAATCTTTCAACCTGCTTTTTGCACAATAGAATAAATAAAACCATTAGTGCCTAAAAGTTCAAATATGCTACAGATGTTTAAGATAACTGAATAACTACCTTAAAATGCACCATGAGAAAACTCTTAATCATTTTCCATGCAGGAAGCCAATTGATATTTTTGTGAGGTACCGGTCTTTCAAAAATACTCATAAGTTAGTTACCTGATACACCTTCTGTACACGGTATATTTAAAAATCTAACTGTACAGTGTTTCAATCATATATAATGCATATAATCTGCTGAATATGGCACAAATGCTAAGTTTCCACACCCACACATCCTTTGCCGTAGAACACATTTTAGGCATAACACAACACTGAAGAATAGAAAAGTGCCTAAAACTGGGGGGAGAAGAGAAGGAAGGAAAACAAAAAAAAAAAAAAGACACTCAAGTAGTAATAAATTAAATCTCATTCAAACGGATATAAAAGTTGTTCAAGTGTTTAAAGATGTGTCATGCAACAGAACAACAGATGATTCAGGCAGGCACACCATGCATTACAGTTTGCATTCACGGTATCACAAGGTCTCTCTCCCCCCTTCTGCGAGCGCCGGGTACCCGCGGCCCCGCGAGGCTCACGCCTGCAACCTCCAAACACCTCTCAGTCTCCTGCGCAGGAGGTTTTTCGGAGCCATGCCTCGGAAGGGTAACTGGACAACCTCGTGCTGCACAGCGGTATCTGGCTGCACCGTGAAGAGAGGCATGCTGAGCTGCAGGTAAGCAAAGCAATCGTTTCTTGATTATATTTTCCAGTCAGTGCAGTTCACCATAAACCAACCGCTTTACCACCAGTGTGCTTATCTGAACTGGCCAAGTTTGCACACCAAAAAAAATCTTCGCAGAACATATCACCTTTTCCTTTTTTTTTTTTCCTTTTTTTTTTTTTTTTGGCACAAATTCTTTTGTACTCTTGCAGTAAGCTCTTCACCATACAAGAATTCAGAGATACTAGCCTGTACAAACACTGGTGCTTATTCTTCCATAGAGTAAACTACAAAGACAGCGACGTGCCTGCAACAGCTTTGCTTCTCCAGCAACTTTCCCTTCTCTCTCTAGAGAGAGCAGCAGCGTAATCACACTTCGGACAAAGGGGTGTTCTTGCCAAGCTCTTTAATTCCCTGGAGAATTCGCTTCATATGACCCACTTTCGTTATCCCCAGGTCCTACAGAAATTTTAAAAAAAAAAAAGAAAAAAAAAAAGAAAACAAAAGAGAAAAAGAAGGAAGTTTATTTAAAAAAAAGGAAAAAAAAAACCCACCCCGAACTACCATGCAACAAATGTCTAGAAATATGCTCACTGCAATCGGCAGTAACCGGGAAAGATTCTATGGCACTAACAAGTGCTGCCTAACAAAAAAAATGCTTAGAGCATACAATGAATTCCTCTCTGTCTTGCAGACAGAAAATTACTTACCTGCAGTAATGACAACCCAAGGCACTGCAGTATTTGTCAAAAACATCTTTCACTTGACTTCTAAGTACAAAAACCTTTCACAATTTCTGGCCAAAAAAGAACAATCTCCCCCTCCTCTCTAATACAGCCATCAAATGCTTGGTAGGATGTGATGGATTAGAGCTTCTGTCCAGCAACGTCACTTGATCTGAGGCCCTATGATGTCTGTTTTAGTCAACAAACACACACGTCCCCAATTTCTCAAGGGAAAGTGGATTTAACGGCTACAGGCATGTAGGACAACTTCCCTTTAGAGAGCAATAGAAAAGGTAGGCATTTGTTTTCATTCCCAAAAGGTTTCATCTCCTAACATGGATCTTCCCGATTACACAGCTGGAAAAAAAATTCTTAGAACATGACAGTCACATCCCAAAGGAAAACGTAAAAAGCACAAGCGTAAATCTTCTTGTAGCCACCACTAAAACGATCACATCAGCTGGAATGTTTCTAATATTGGTTTCTGGGGCCCATGTCTGTATGAGTGACAACAGACCAGAAATTTTAGCAGCAACTCTCTTCCAGCATTAATAACGGTTTCAGCAGCATCCTTTTCCAATTTTGACTGGTCCAATGGTCAAAGGAGCAGAATGGGACACCCAGCTGTGCTAATGATCCCCACCTGTGCTAATGAATTTTCAGCTCTGTTTGCTGGAAATCTGCTTCCCTTATCTGTAAAACCCAGCTTCGAAAAATCTTTAAAATCGTGGTGTTAGTGATGTTGAACAAGTGGCAGATTCAAACATTAGTTATTTGTAGAAAAAACCTTATGTAAATAGATTGTGATTAAATAAAAAATCTTGGTAAGGTTTCACTATCTATTCTTCTGAAATAGAAATCCTTTCATTTTAATAGGAAGATTTACCATAACGCAGACATTAAAGGGAAGGGAGTGTAATTAAGCAGCTTGAAATAATTATTCTCATACAGAGTGAAAAATGAAAGCAAATAAAATATTCTATGCGTACATGCATTCTACACAAAGACCGCATCTAACTTGCTACAGTCACAGAAACCTCAGGAAATCTGCACTTTGTATTACTTAAAAGTGTTCGCATGCAATTCGTTTTGCATTTCTCCAAAAGAAGAAAGGGGTGGTGAGACAGGCATTAATTAGTTATTTTACTATAAAGGTAGCATAGCAGAGATTAAACACACGGATTAATTTTCAGAGAGTCAAGAAAGAATTCCGGTTATGTTAGAGATGAAAAAAAATCTGGTTATTTCTTCAGTAGAAAACTGTCAGTATATGTGATCACCCTTTACAGTACTTTGGCACAAAGGTGTCAGCGTTAAAGAGTTCAGAATGTATTGATAAAATTCGCCCAATCTGTCTGAAAAAAACTTCTGATTTTCCACATCACACCAATTTATCAACACTCTGTCAATGCTTACGAAAAACATAATACTAATTTTTAAGTTAAGAGAATTGATGTAGTTGTTAAACTCATCCCACAATTTATCATTTTAGATTTGAAGAATATTTTCTTGTTTATGCTAAACTTAATTTTTCAATGCATCAAGAATATACACAACTATTGAACCTACCAAAATAGCCTAGCTGCTATGGGGAGGAAATTCTACGTAAGGAAAAACCTATAAGGATACTTTCCAAACCACGAGAAGCCACACATGTGTTGAAGGTTAAGAGCTTGCAAATTCTTCAGAACAAACATTTTTCATGAGTAGAACTTCTGTTGGATAAGCAACACAGTGAGATGCTGCCAGACTTCAAAGATCAGAGGAAAGAATCATGTTACAAAATTCCCCGAAAACTCAACCGCTTTTTCCACCAACCTTCACAAAGTACCGTCAACAACATCTATGTTTCAGAGGAAAGAGGTTTTATTTCTGTTTGAGTTGAAGTTGCTGTAATATAGATCTGAACAGCACTCCTCAAGAGCCTTACCACAATTTTGGGGACTCTCTTGATAAATTGTGCCACACTGGGAAAAACCTCCAAAACTACAAAATAACCTCTAAATTTTTATGCTCTATAATAGCTTTGTTTGGAGGAAATTAACATTTATACATTCCTGCCACTAGACACTATCTAGTATTCTCAGTTTATTACAGATGCAGGAAAGTTTGCAGAAATTGTGTTTATCTCAGACTAAAGGGATCTGCTACAGGAGCATAATATGCGTCACTCAGAAAGCAAGATCCCCAAAGTTCTCTGCATTTTTGGGCATGCATGAGTTTCATCGTGGTCTACAGAATCTGTCTGTATTTAACTGATATCTAATTAACAAAAGTTCAATTTGTCTAAAACATGGTTTTGAAGACAACACTCTAGCCAGAGTCTGAGGAAGAAAATAAAGTCTTTCTTTTTCCCCAGCTACGGCCTTAAAACTGCAGGATCACCTCTGCTTCTGCTCTCCCTGACCACTTTGCCATCTGTAGGCCTTCAGCAGGTAAGACTCAAAAAATTTAGAAAAAGAGGAAAAAAAAAAAAAGCTGGGGAAAGAAAAAGCTGGTGAAAATTCTTGCAACAGTTTTCAGGAGTTCTTCGTCTGCACTGTATTATGGTGACTAGGCCCCCATCTGCTTAGCCAAGAACCCATTCATTCCAGGTTTGCCCCACAGATTTGGGCCAAATGTACCACCAATGTAATACTACCGAACAATTTATATAAACGCTCCTTACTATTAACATCTTCCAGATGGGAAACCTACTCTACTTACATTCCCAGCATGAAAAGCCATCTAGCTGAAGCCTAACAAATCTTAGAAAACATTTTCCATGCAACAACTTTCTCAAAATGCGCTACTGTGAAACACAGAGATGAAATCCCGCTGTCCTCAGCACAGACTTCAGCTTGACTGGCACTGGCACATCAAGCTGTCATCAGGCATGGAAACCTTTTCTCCAAGGAAACCAACATTGCTTATGGAGCTTCAAGGAGCCATCACCCTCGTCCTACCAAATGTGTTGCATTTCTGTTTATTACTAAATTGTGTGCATAGGAATGGTTATCAATGCTACAAATGCCAGCATTTACTTCAGAAAAATCAAGAGTCTAGTTTTCAATGAGTTTGCTTGTAAACCAAAGTTAAAAAAAAAGTCACAACAGGCTTTCTTTCTACAGTTTCTACAGCATAGTTTGCAATTCACTGTCCAGCCTTTTCTCAAGTGAAAGAAAATCATGTGGGAGTAAAAGTCAAAGATTCCCCGAAACAAAATCAGGCATAGGAGGCTGGAGGAAGGGTATTACTGCAGGGGCTGGATGAAGAGAGGCATCTGGTTCCTCTTGGAGGTGTTGGGCATTTGCCAAGTGCCACACAGAGCTAACTGAGAACGGAATCCACAAGATACACAGAAATATAATTAGAGGTGTCCAATCCTTCAGTCAATTTATCAATCTATTTCAGTGATGTGCGCAAAGGAAGAGAGTCTCATCAAATCCTTCTCCATACTGCTTTTTATCTCTACTTTTGACCACAGAAAGAACAGTGGGCCCAGAGGATTCAATTAAAACAGGCAATGATTTTTCCTGTTGCAGACATGAGAGGTAATAGTAAATCTGTTGCACGTGACTCAGGAGCTTGTGAATCAATGGTGAGCCCATCTAGCTTGGCAGGAAGCACAAACCTCGCACTGGAGGGGTGGACGTAGACGGATTATACTCCGCAAGGAAGAGCACTGAAGACTCATCTGCAGACCTCGATAGCCAAAAGGAGGGAAAATTAACAGCTTGTGACATGTTCCTCATTTCCTAGGTACCCCGTTACACGGCTTGACCCCAGTTCGGGTCACTGGTGAGAAATCTGCAGGCTGCCTCGGCCATCCTTAACTGGCTCCCTGCAGAGAACGCGCCCTGCACGTTAACGAACAGGATGAGTGCTAAACTCTGCTATTTAAATTCAGTGTCACTGCGTGGAGCGCAAGCCGTGCTTGGCCAGAAGCCTGGCCTACCTTCGGGGGAACAGCACCGCGTTGGAAGCTCTCAGCTCTGCTAATGAGCAGATGGGGCCATTCTGGAGCAAGACCTCTGCTAGCACAGGAGCTACTCTTGGCACAACTCCTCGTCCAGCTACGCCGAGCAATATGAAACCTCCACCCGGGCTTCCAGGCAGCACGTCCCACCTAGGTAGAGAGGACAGTAGAAGTCTGTCTCTCCGTAGGCTCTACCTAAGACAGGCTTTTAGATATTTCAGGGCATTGGCCTTTTATTATTTGGGGTTTTATTTACACCGAATCAGCACGAGCCTCAGCAACAGGGATAACAGGTTGATGATTACCCTGCTGCGGATATTTACTTGGTTGAAGTGCCAGTCTTCTGGGCGTGCAGTAAAACTGGTACCTATCAGAAACGACGCGTGGCCAGAAGCCATGCCTAGTTTAGCACTGATCTTACCCCCCATCATTCATTCATTCCAACAAATCTGGCATCTTGATTTGTTTTTCAATTGAGGTTTCTCAACATTTTAGCAAAACTATGCATCATGTCATACCGAGTTTCCCAGTTAAGAGAACAGGGACCTGCATTATCCATCAAAGGAATATTATGGTGGATTGCTTGGACAGTTTTCTATTTCTAAAATTTTGCATGGAGGGACTTTACTGTCCTGGAAAAAGGGAATTTAACTTCCAAAGAAAGCAGCTTAGGCGATCTAATACTAAAGGGTAAAATAACACAACAGCTGAACTAAACGTCGTATCAAACACAGCTCATCTTCAGCAGCTGCATTCTACTGCAACAGTCACACAACGCAAGCATACCTTATAATTTCATGCTATATAAGGAACTTTATGAAAAATGGCACATTTGTATGAAAGTACTGCCTCTATCCAGAGACTACTGCACTGTGGCTAGAGCAATGACTTGCACTCTAAATGTAAATGTTTGCAATTTATACAATATCCTATTTCCTCTCTTATGTGCTAAAAGCAGTTGCAAAACACATTATCAAGAACTCATTACTAGTTGAGTTCCTGGAAAAAGTAATGTAATGAATCCCCAAAGATATAGCCTCTATTACATATAATGGATGCACTTAAGTGATTCCTGAAAAAGACCAGCAAGCTCAAATAACAGCCTCAGACTGCTAGGTAACATTTCTTCCCTGCAAAACTTATCAATCTAACCTCAGATGAATAAAGTTTTACAATTCTGGAGACAAAAGAAAGTGCTCTTTTGAAAATCTATACAGCTAAAAAGTCAGGCAGAGGTTGGTCAGGGACAAGAAAACCTGTTGCAAAGGTCTATTTTGCCACACAAACACCAACACCATGGAAGCCCAATGCCATTGTATTTATTAAGCTGCTTATCTCTCTCACGCCCACTATATCCAAGATATATACCATAAATCACCTGAAGCAGGTCAGCTGCTCATCGCTGCTGACCTTGCAGTAGATAGATTCAAAATTATTATCACCACCTTCAACCAATCCATACTGATCCTGTTTAACGGAAACAGCGAGCTCTTGAAGATAACATTATATTACACTGATGTCAGTAAGATATCAAATGTGCTTTTTCCTATGCCTTCTGACATAAACTATAATGCTATCATTCTACACAAAGTGCCCAAAAAAAGGAAAATTCAGATAACACAGATATTCTTCGTTGTGAGTACAAGTCAGCACTTCAGAAATTCAGGCCAAAGGACAGCACGTATTAGTTTATTGCATATTCGCACAGTGTAAGCCAAGCTACAAGCACATAACAAGTGCAGGGAAAGAAGAAAAGTTGGTTGTTGTTTTGTCAAAGAAAATGGTCAATAGCAGAAAAGTAGCACAAAGGAAATACCTTAATATCTCGCCTTTCCAGATGTAAAAGCTCAGAGCCTCGGATGTCATGGCTGATGAAGATTTCTTTGTACTCTCCCAAACTGAGCAGATCCAGCCAAGCAGCAACTTCATCTGTGCCCCATTTTTGAACTACCAAAGTTAAGAGCAAAACCCCCTTAATTTCTACATGCTCAAATGCATCACAAGCAAAGGTTAGGCCAAAGAGAGTGGAAAACAGAGTAGAATTGCCGTGCTAGCAAAGGGAAAGGTTAGAGGTGTCATTTCCACAAAAACGGACAATTTCCTTTTCACATGCAGGTTACAGGTTAGCAGTTAACATGAGAAAGTATCTAAACAAAGTTGGGGTTCTTTGCTTTGCAGCCATGCTTTCAGCTTTACTCCAGTTTCTTCAGTAAAGCCTTTAAAACCTCATGTCCCAACAAATTCACATTAAACCGTCTTAGGATCAGTGACGCAAAAGTCTAATGTTGTTCTGCTTTATGCCGTTAATTTATTAGTAGTCATCCAGGGAGAGGAGAAGCCTTCAAAAACTAATTAACATGTAAAATTAAAACATCAACCATACCTCAAATATAGCAATGGCAGCAAGCAATTCCAGTTTTAATTAACAGTTTCTAGTATTCTTAATTAATGCAAGTACTGTTTAAGCTACTGTGTTACATAGGCCATTAATAAGCTCTCTGTAAAACATTGTTCTCTAAGGTTAGTTGCCCACATTAGTCCTAATACGACCACATTTATTGGGGAAAAAAAAAAGTTACGCTACTTATTGCTATAATTTTGCACCTTCATTTGATGCTGCTCAGTTTTACAATGAAGTGAAATCTGAAGTCTAATCTGAAATCTAAAGTCTGATCAACAACTGCAAGATTTTCCAGATTTTGACCAACTGTCCATTAAAAAGACAAAGATGTAGAAACAAGTTTTAGGACCATCTGATGACTGATTAACTCCTGGACATAATCTTAAGGAAGTAAGTTCATGGATAAGAATGGGAAGAGAGGAGAGTGGAGTTTGTTCAACTTCTAATTAAAAAAAATCAGTGACTCTCATGGCTTTTTGCTTGATTTGTCTCACTCACTGAACTTAAAACCCACCTGAAATTTAAGAATAGCTGGTTAATTAAACCAGCATGGTAAAAGCTATTGCGCACCTTCTCAAACTAACCTGAAAGACCTGAATGGGAACTTCACAGGGAAACCATGTGTTTACCTACAACTTGTACTGCTATTGCTATGAGTTAATCAAGTGTAACCACCAGCAAAGACACAGGTCCTGTCACATAGTAAGACTACCTAAATATTTTCACAGTAGTTTTTTGGTTCACTTGGAAGTCTTGGGGTCCTACCAAATGCTTTCTAAATGCACTGAAAGAAATCTTCATTCTAATGAAGATGCCACAGTTGCTTTTCACTTTGACTTTACTCTTAGGTTGAGTGCATCGTTTCAGCTCTTACTAAAAAAACACCACAAAATCACATTTTCCCCAAATGCCACTATTTCTCCTGTAATTTCAAAACACATACCAGGCTGAGGGCCGGTCTTATGCTTCTGAACTTTTTCTTTTTTAAACTTTGGCACTATGCGAAACACTGTACTTCTGTTGTTTCTTTTAGCATAATCCAGAGGGGGATCCTGCATGAAAGAGGCATAGTTACCTTTAATTAACAGAAAACAACAGTGCAATTACATGCTTGAGATGGCAATTCATAGTTATTCTCAAAAACTAATACCAAATTCTACTTTCATAAAGAATAACATCTGGACTTAACTCCATGCTTGTTTCATTTATGAAATAACTATTCAAAAACTTCACATTCACAAAATGAAACAAAACACACAAAAAGCCCTAAGCTTAGAAGCTTGTTCACAGCAGACAGAAAGGATCCAGCATCACTACTAAAACTGCCTCTCCAGATCGTGAGGGATTCTAACTTACTCTTCCCTATCAAAAGAAAATTAAGTTCAATTAGAAGCAGGAAGTATTAATCAAACTCACCTCATCATCATTTGGTTGAAAAACATAATAAAGCCAAGGTATCTCCGCAAGTTTTCTCAACTCTATTTCCACGCTGTGCAAAGCATCAGACAACAGCTCTTCATGGGGAGCTTCTAACTGCTGTTGGTAAACAGGTCAGAAAAATAGTATTTTTAGTTTGGTTGATATATAACATTTAAATCTAGATATGTTAGTACCACAAACAAACAGATGACTACTTCAAAGTGAGCGTAAATAAACAGTGAAAACAAATAATCTTACCAAGTTATATTTTCCTTCAGAGACACGTCAGACCACCCTGACACTACATTTAGTAGGGTCCCAACCAGAAAGTGATGACTGAGACTTTTTGGTGCAGACCAGCTGGACCTAGCTGTCAATCACTGTCATCATTCACCACACTCCTGAGTCTTCACAGAGCAAAAGTTACCTGAGGACGCCAATACTAGAACACACTAGAAACGGAAGCTATCAGTCCAAGGAGATAATACCTGACCAGAAAAAAACAGAGCCTGGAAAATCTTTGTTTGAAAAGTAATTTAAAAAATTGAATAGATGGTAGTAAGCCCCGAGTTATTGCAAATGCCTTCATAAGAATGATCACTCTCTCATGATCGAGTCAGAGGAAAGGGATCTTACTGAAGATGCTCCATTCCCAAAGGCCTTCCAGTGGTGAGAGAATACCTGCACTACCCCTTCTAAATAGGTAAGACATGGAGCGATACCGCTGCTGCTGGCTGAGGGTGGCAAGAATGTGGACCAGGCATGGAAGAGGGACATGATTGCAGCCCCAGATGGGAGACAAAAAGCCAAACACATCAGTGAAGGCCAAAGACTAAAAGAAAGTGGTAGCAGTGTCAAAAGCTTGGGAATTGCTGACCTATGGGACTTTGGCTCTATCGAGACTTTGAGAACCCCAGGGAGGCAGCAGTTTTCCTTAAAACCCTGGTCTGAAAACTATTCTGCAGTTGTTGTGTGAGTCCAAGCGGTGAGGAAGAGGTAAGGCAGGCAGCTCATCCCTGGCAAAGGTGTTTGGGACTTATCTGGGGTTGGTGAAACACCATTTTGAGGTAAAGAGTTGAATCCTGGAACGAGTTGCTTGGAACAACTAATAAAGCATTCTGAACATCTATTTCTCTCTTTGAAGTAAAAGTAGTCCCAAAGCAGTACCGAATATCCCTTTGAAAGGATCCAATTAAGTTATATCCTAGTAAATGCATTTTTAAAATGGAGTTGTAAGAGAATCTTTGATCTCTAGTGCGGGAAAAAGATTTTGACATTGTTGGGGTTCGGCGATAAATTACAAGCCCCTATTAATTTATCCTACCTTACAAAAACTTCTTTCCTTTGCTTCAATAGTTTGCGTATGTTACCACCTTTCAAAGGAGAGACTATCTTTAGTAAGATATTGCTGTTCAGTATAGTAATACTGGAAATACAAGCTCTTGCTATTGTGTTGTTATCTCTTCCAAAGCGCATAGAATCCAGTGCCCATAGCAGGCTCTGATCTTTCTTTTGCCTTCCCCCCCCCACTTTTTTTTCCAATTTGAATAGTTCAGTTAATTTGAAGCACAGTGAAAGACCCACATGTCTTTGAAGAAGGTACAACTTTTCCTGTGTTTCAATTTTTAAGAAATTAAGTCATCTATTTCATATAAATGAATGAAGCAGAGTTCTGTCTTTCTCAACAAGCACTTATCTAAATTCCTTGATTCTCAAAGGAAAACATTTTGCTTAGTGACAAAAAAACTCTCATTGATGGTGAGAGAGTGTATGCACTGGCAATATTGCTCCTGAAATAAACCCCAAACAATAGTGTAATTCTGGTAAAGGAAGAGCGAGCAATATAGGGCAAATTATCCTCCTACAACATCTTGAAAAGCTTCTTATTGCCAAAATGGAAATTAACACTATGAATGAAACAATGAAAATAAAGGATTTTTTCAATTCCTTTCCAAATTAAATTTCTAATATGACAATATTTTGTTTCGATGAGCTCAGATCATTTAATTTGGTTGAAATCAAACACTCTGTCATACTTCTCCCGTAATACATTGGAAAATTGTGCTCTGTTCCAGACTGGAAATGTTTTTTAAAAAGCAAAATTGGAAACAGTGCTTTTCGAGAATATCTAGACAAAACAGAGTTTGGTGGTTCGTGGGTTTTTTCCAAACTGTATTCCAGCTCTAACCATCTGGGAGGTTCCACAAATCAGCTTCATTGTCCCATCTTATCATTTCACTAAAAATGGTATTTATAGATAATTCACCATTTGATGTCATCTAGCTAATATTATTGTATGAACTTTGTTAATCATTATATTACAGGAGGTGGCAGGAATCCCACTCTCCTTGTACATGTATTTACATTTCCTTTGTCTCCTTCAGCAGCCATAACAGAAAGACTTGAGAGCTGGCAAATGGCAACCAAAGTAGTATATGCAACAAAGGCATCAATCTTCTGCTATCAGGAGCTTTGATCACAGAAAAGAGGGAGAACTAAAGAGAAGAAAAAAAAAAAAAAACATACTAAAGAAAGAACGTCCATCTTTGTCAGAGGAGAAAGGTAATTTGGTGAACAGTGTATGATGGCAGCCGCTGATGCATCAAGCAACACCTTACTTTTCATCTGTCTGTATTTTAATAGTGAGGGATTAATATACAGGTAGCTTCAGCATTTATAATATACATGGCAATAAGGTTAAGCAGGGTGCTTTGTTACTGTATGAAATATTGTTCTACACAAGCACTATGTCAAATGAGTGTAATGGACATCTCTGGAAGATTATCCTAGTGTCTTTCAAACGGCCTTTTTATTAAAAAATAGGTCTGATATAGACTTATGAAGATATTTGCACAGACCGTAATGAGAAACAGAAATACAACATGTAAAAATCAGAAACGGACAAACAAATCAAATTAAGCTTTGGAACCTAAACAAGGAACCCATTCAACAACACAATGAGATCACAACGGGCTACAGAAAAGGTAATGCTTCAATGGGAAGGTTTCCATAATAACATTATTTCCAGACTGCCTTGATAAATTACATCAGTCCTAGTATGGCGTCACCAACTTAAAACGTTTTCTTCTAATTCTTCTTCCTAAACTACTTTAAAGTGTAAACAGATTTCTCTATTTTGATTCCCCATTCAATCTGAAATATGCAGGATTAGTAATAGCAATTTGAAAAAAACAGCAGATATTTTTCCCTTTTCTTGAAAAAAGAAAATCTAATGAATAACTTCCCCTTCCAAAAATTCATAAAATTTATCACATGAGCTTAAAGTTTGACTAAACTGTTTAAACTTAAATGGTTATTAGCCTTTAGACCATATTAACTTTTGGTTACTGTAGAATAGACTTGTACCATTTATCACATGTAAAAATGTATCTGAACCTGCACCAGTAAGTTTCATACCCTAACTCAGCTAAATGAAAACATTCCTATTGATATCTATTTTTAATTATAAACCTTAAATAAACAGTAAGTTAGTATTAAATCTGCTTTTGAATCCGAAGAAAATGTAATTATTTCTACTGAGTATCTTCTTAACATAAAACTGGACCAGAAAATCCGACATCATTTTTCTCTTCACAATGTCACATATTGAAATTTTCTAATTATACATCCAGGTGCAACAGTTCCTGGGCAATCTTCACCATTTCAGGCACAGAAACACTAGCCAAAGAAGAGGATGCAAAGTCTTCAAATACCATCAGGGGTCTACTGAACACTTAGCAGTTACAGTTATAAAGTAATTCCTGCCGGGCATTAGAACAAGGGTGAGATTTACGTGCCCAAATTAAATCTGCAGAAGTTGAATGTATGAGTCTACACAGCTCTCTTTAAAGAGAACCTCTTGGGTTCTCTTTAGCCTCTCAGGTTCTCTTTAAACACTGAAGATGGTCACATAATAGAACTCCAAAAGTTCTCTTAAATGCTAAACCTCCAGAAGATGATTTATCTTTTTCCAAGATAGACTTCCAAGACAGTTGTGTGTGAATCAGCCTCGATGGGGATAATTATTTCTCTCCACTGACTATTAAAAAGAAGAGCCCAGGCAATGACCTTTTAGATATCTGAAGCGAGGTAAGATGGATGCCAGCCTAGGACAAGAATTCATAACTCATTCCAATCAAACCCACAAATGCCGTGTAATTAAAATCTTCCAATCAGCCTTACAGAGCTTCTTGTAGCATGTCATAAATCCTGCACCGATTTAAAAAAATCAGCAAAGAACAAATCACAGATAATCTGAATGAGGGAATAAAACCATGTATTTTGTGACCTTACCAAAGGAACTTTTCCTACTAGCAGAGACTCAGTTTCATTATGTAGGGCCTTCACGTTGACAGCTATCTCCATGGCAGTGTTCCTGGTAAGGCTCTGGGGAATAAGAAGCATAAAAACTATTTGAAGTGATGCAAGTGAGACCAAGTATTTTGGACTTGCAGCACAGATCTTAAGCGTCTTCTAGGAGAAATACATCTGTCTAGCTCTACACTGACAACTTCTTCATTACCGAGAAAAGAAACCCGTAGTATCTATTTGCTGTCTTTTCCACAACTTCATTTAATATGACCTTATACAATCCTGAAGACCATCAAGTGAGTAGCCACCTGTGAGACGAATCCACAATTTTTATGGATGACAAAGGCCAGCAGAAAAGTTGTGGGCCTCATTTAACAACGATTGTTGATCTGAATTGTTCACCTTATGTTTAGCAGAAGCAGGATGCTAGCCATATTTTAAGAAGCAAAGGTTAACTAATATATTTACCATATGTAAATTTAGGTTAGCTATAGACAGCCTCTACCAAATTCATCTCTTTTGGGTCCAGTCCCTGAAAAGACCCAGATTGTTTAGTGTGAGGACAGAAACCAGGGAGCTCATTTCCCCTCACCCCCTTTGCATTCTCTGCATAGCACTTGGATAACAATTAAGTATGAAAATTTCTACAAATGCATCCACAATAATTGACCCATATGTAGTAACAGCATTTGTTCAGCCTTTGTCGTGCCTCCACCGTGTCTGGGGACATGCCTACACAGTTGCCTGCAAGCAGACGTGAGCTTAATTTACCTATTGTTTTTGCTGTTTGCTGACCCAAGTTTGGTTTATTTATGCTCCGAGTTACATTAGTACATCACCTATTAAATCAGCAGTGTTTGATTTAATATGCACTGATCGCTTCGGGATGAGCGCCTCTGGCTATGGATCTCCATTGCAGGTGGAGTGAATTCTTTAGTGCTTCCAAAAGGCAACAGATAGACTCTTACCATGCCCCTAACCTTATCTCCCTTTCAACTGCTCGTTCTCCCCTGCAACAACACCCACAAGGTCTGCATTTTAAGTGTCATTAATGTCCCTTTCTAATGGCCAACATTCACCAAAGAGAGTATCAGCCGGGGGGGAGACACGGATGAACACGGGAACTCCCATCTTCTGCCTTCTCAGATACCGTATCGATCTAACACCAAGAGGGGACTCTCCTCTTTAATACTCTTTTGTAAAAAGGCAGTTCTCCTAACTCCCATTCCTGGTATTATTAATAAATTGCAGAACCATTGAGCACGATCTCTACCAAAATCATCAGCTATGGGGTGTTCCCCTATGCACACGAAGGGCTGAGACTCCTTGCTGCCGTACAGAGCAGCACTTTCAGAATCAGAAGCAACTTTCCCTTTACTTTTACCCTGGAAAAAGTGGCAAAAAAGGGGAGAAGATACAGAATCCATTCATCTGTTAAACAACTTCATTTAAATTTGAGCATGTGTATGTATATTTAGGAGTCTTGTTTATCAAGAACTTCAAGAATTATCATCCAACTCATTTCAACAAGGGGACAGGGAGTACAATACAGCTCCTGTGTCGCAAATTTCGCCACACAGGTATTACAGTGTATTTATTAAACATAAAAACATAAATCTCTGTTCTTCCTTTACCTCAGGAAACCTTGGGTTGGCTTTATTTAACGCATGTGAACATGCATTAACAGCGTGAGCAAGCTCCTGCTCCAAGAGGCCATGTATTTTTGCTGCTTCACAGATCCTACAAAAATACAAAGAGAAAAATATTTCTTACTTCCTTTAAAGAATAATTCTTAAGATTACACAACTTCCATCAGATGAGAAAATACAGTAAGATGTTTCACAACACAATTTTAAAAATATATACTCCTTTATAACCCAAGTTGAAATAAAAGTATCTCTTCAAACAACACAGCACCTCATAGAAATGGTATCCATAACACAGATGATTTATTCTGCTATGAAATAATGAGGTATCTTTATTTGTCTTAGAACACAAATGCTACACAAAAATTCTACCAAAAAACGTTGGGGCTCTTAATTCAAATAAACTACAGAAGAAAACCATAGCACATTAAGATAACTTATTTGAAGTTATCTTAAAAACCATTACACCTTTTTCACAAGGCATATCCTTCAGATGTGATATTAAAACTGGCTGCAATCATTTGAGATTATGGGAGGCCCAGCTGTAACTACAACCTCAGGACCATCTCTAGAACAGTAAAGTTGTCTTGGCTAAACTTCACTTGGAGTAATCTATAGCCTAAATTATTCTTCTGTGCCTACTTAAGTTACCAGTACAGTAAAAAAAGAATGTGTAGTTCTTCAATTCCTTTCTTATATTATCAGTGCAACTCAACAGAGACTGCAAGAATTGATTTTGATGCTTAAGATAATTTGTTAGCATAATGCACTGAATAGCAGCTTTATAAAATGTTCTGATTTACCAAAAAAAAAAAAAAGCCAAAAAAAAAGCTTATCCTTCAAAAACCTAAGGTTTGGGGGGTTTTGTGTTGGTTTTTTTTTTTCGCTGCGAAAATTGAAGTGTCTTCTTTATTAAAATACTTATATCTCAGGAAGAAAATAAGCAAGGCTGTGGGATCAGTTTTATACCATCAGCTCACTGTCATCTCAACCTGTACAAATTACTGAAGTGTGCAGGGGCACAGAGACGAGGATTTTGAGCGTTAGGAATGAAATAGAAAGTTGCAATAACAATGAATGAGTGGATGAATGCAAAAAGGTATGAAGATTTTATCTGGCAATTTGGGCTCCTTGAATGTTTGTGTGTTAACTTGTTACTTGTACAATACTTTCAGGTTTATTGAAACGTGCTCCTCTTTTTGAAAGTGTGAATAACAAGGCTTTAAGAAGAAATAAGATTGTATTTCATCTTAACAGAAGAAGTTAGGGTCAGGTGGATATACCCACACTGTTGACTTCTATAGTTGACTTCTAAGAGTTTTTTATCAATAAACATATTTTTGCTTTTGCATAAAAGGAGAAGCTTCAATCAAAAGGCTCTCTTCAAAGAAGCCTTCCAGTTTTCTGTTTCCACTGCTCCTTCAAAAAGTCAGTTTTTGCAGGAAAAAAAATACATAAACATATAAAACTAAAATTACAAGAATACATAAGAAAAGCATACATAAATTTGGGTTGAGCATGAAAAAATAAAATAAAATAAAATAAAATAAAATAAAATAAAATAAAATAAAATAAAATAAAATAAAATACTTTTTTTAAATTAAAATAACTGGTAGAGTGGCATCTAAACATTAAACAAAAGCCAGGGAAAATATAAACTTCTAAGTCCATGTATGAATTTGCATGAATAATTCAGTCTTGGTGTCTAGGTTGCCAACCCAAACTTACTAATTTTACTGTACCTGGTAATAAGTTCTTCTGCAGCTTGTGAGCACAGCTGGATCTGNCACCTTTTTCACAAGGCATATCCTTCAGATGTGATATTAAAACTGGCTGCAATCATTTGAGATTATGGGAGGCCCAGCTGTAACTACAACCTCAGGACCATCTCTAGAACAGTAAAGTTGTCTTGGCTAAACTTCACTTGGAGTAATCTATAGCCTAAATTATTCTTCTGTGCCTACTTAAGTTACCAGTACAGTAAAAAAAGAATGTGTAGTTCTTCAATTCCTTTCTTATATTATCAGTGCAACTCAACAGAGACTGCAAGAATTGATTTTGATGCTTAAGATAATTTGTTAGCATAATGCACTGAATAGCAGCTTTATAAAATGTTCTGATTTACCAAAAAAAAAAAAAGCCAAAAAAAAAGCTTATCCTTCAAAAACCTAAGGTTTGGGGGGTTTTGTGTTGGTTTTTTTTTTTCGCTGCGAAAATTGAAGTGTCTTCTTTATTAAAATACTTATATCTCAGGAAGAAAATAAGCAAGGCTGTGGGATCAGTTTTATACCATCAGCTCACTGTCATCTCAACCTGTACAAATTACTGAAGTGTGCAGGGGCACAGAGACGAGGATTTTGAGCGTTAGGAATGAAATAGAAAGTTGCAATAACAATGAATGAGTGGATGAATGCAAAAAGGTATGAAGATTTTATCTGGCAATTTGGGCTCCTTGAATGTTTGTGTGTTAACTTGTTACTTGTACAATACTTTCAGGTTTATTGAAACGTGCTCCTCTTTTTGAAAGTGTGAATAACAAGGCTTTAAGAAGAAATAAGATTGTATTTCATCTTAACAGAAGAAGTTAGGGTCAGGTGGATATACCCACACTGTTGACTTCTATAGTTGACTTCTAAGAGTTTTTTATCAATAAACATATTTTTGCTTTTGCATAAAAGGAGAAGCTTCAATCAAAAGGCTCTCTTCAAAGAAGCCTTCCAGTTTTCTGTTTCCACTGCTCCTTCAAAAAGTCAGTTTTTGCAGGAAAAAAAATACATAAACATATAAAACTAAAATTACAAGAATACATAAGAAAAGCATACATAAATTTGGGTTGAGCATGAAAAAATAAAATAAAATAAAATAAAATAAAATAAAATAAAATAAAATAAAATAAAATAAAATAAAATACTTTTTTTAAATTAAAATAACTGGTAGAGTGGCATCTAAACATTAAACAAAAGCCAGGGAAAATATAAACTTCTAAGTCCATGTATGAATTTGCATGAATAATTCAGTCTTGGTGTCTAGGTTGCCAACCCAAACTTACTAATTTTACTGTACCTGGTAATAAGTTCTTCTGCAGCTTGTGAGCACAGCTGGATCTGTGCAACTTCTTCTTCTGTAGCCAACTCAACAGCCTGCTGAGGGTACAAGGGAGACCGAATGACAGGTTTACAGGAATCATACTTCTGTTTGTCTTCCCAAGACTTCAGGGTGTTTTCAAAGGCCTAAGCAAAAAGAAATATACATTCAGTTCACAGCACTTTCAGTATTCCTACTTATTAAAAAAAAAGTTTATATACATTTTAATTTATATAAAATTTTAGTTAAAATATGTTAAACAAATAACTTTTAAATTTAATTTTATGTAAATAACACAAGCTGTATAGAAAATAAATGGACATTTAAGTTTTTTAAAGACACTATAGAGAATAAGTAATTTCTGAAAGCTCTGTCCCTCTGTCTCCTCCCCCTTTATGCTCAAAAAGTGTCTTCCAAAANAAGAATACAGGAATAGCATTACTAAAACTGGTAAAAGCTAACAAAGCATTGTCACTTATACAAAAGAACAATTTTCTATTGGGCTTATTATAGAAATTATATAACTGTAAGCAATTATATAAGTTATATAAATACTTATAAATTTTTTTATAAGCCCCGTTTTCTTCATGTTAAAACTGAATCAAGTTATTACAGAAACCAATGTTAGTAACAGTCTTTCATAACACTTTCTGCAACATACTCTGTCTCGCGTTAGCATCTGAGCTCTGTTTTTATGTATGATCTTAATAACTCCTGGGGGCTGGATCCATGCCTCTCCATCAACTTGCACTGGAACCCCTTCATCACCAAGTATGGTGATCTTCACTGACCGACACTGGAAAAGAACAAACACGTTATTTTACAGAGCAATAAATACTAATGAAACTGACGGGCCACCTGAAATATGTTGATTACTAGGAGCTGTGGCTTCCCTCCAGGGCTGTCTTAAGGATGAAGCACTTTTATACTTCATTCATCATTGAAGACAATTTGTTACCCGTTAAAATTAAAACAACGTCAGCGCTTTATTAATGTATAGGGTGGTGGTCATCAAGAGCACCGCGACTTGCCAGCATCCCAAACTGCTGCCAACCATGTTGCGTGCTTTCAAGTAAGAAACAAACCTGAGCTATCCTGTGGTGTTGCAGCTTGATGACTCTTGAAACTGCCATCTGCATGCTGCCAAACACCGCAACAACTTCTAAGATTTTATCGTCGAACGATGGAGCCCCAAATATCTGAAAGAAAATATTCCATTTTTGATGGTAAATCTCGTGCTTAGATGATCAGTGAAACACAGATTGATTTATAGATATATTTTCAATATTTAAATGCTCTAACTTATTTGCTGTAGAATAACTACATCGTGTCTCAAAAGTCAGAGGAGTAAGATACTGCAGACAGTAGGCAAATATTGTTTTAAAACAGCAATGCTAATAGCACTTCAAATATCTGAATGACGAGGCATTTCCTTATATAGGAAGGATGGCATGTTTCGGCATGAATTCTAAGAAATGGTTTTCAGGGCAAGATGAAAGGTCAATTCAAATATCTGCCTGGTTAACGTACTTAATATCTAAGAGGTTCTTGAAGTTAAGAGGAGTAATGGTGTCTTTTTCCTCAGAAGTGCCTATCTTCTTGTATTCTGAATTCTCTGGAAACCAACATCTGAGTCCAGGCTTGGCTTTGTTAACTACAGCTTTCATACTGATGATGATCTTGTTTACACTGTACACAATTATCCACTGTCAATGTGAAAACTGCTTCAGTATGGAACAAATGTCCTGATATCCAGTCAAGACACTGAATTTCCACGAGCTTACACAAAGCGCAGGAAGTCTCGTGTGTGTCATTGCCACCTGGTGTCCTGCAGGAGAATTCAGCCATGCCACAGGACAAGTCTTAGGCTGGAGTTCAGCCGGGTCTGGCAGGAGATACCATACTAAGGTCACTTGAAGCTTGACCATTTCATCCTGATATGCAACAGGGAGCAAAGAGGGAGAAAAACCAGCAGGAGAAATCACTCCAATAAGAGTTTAACAGCTAGAGAAATCACCTCTCTAAGCGGTACTCAGACTACCTCAGTCAGCACTTTGGGCAGAGTAAGCTTCATCAGAGACACCTGAGACCAGACCGGAGAAAATCCCTGAAAGGAGCTCAAAAGCCACAACTAGTCGGGTCCTGTCCCTGATAGAGGATTTCCTGGACACGAAGAATAAGAGAGTGCAAATCCAGGATTGCGTAATCCAGGTAGTGTCCACAGCAATGGCTCAGGGAGGGAGAAGATGGGGAACAGGGTGAGGGACTTTGGTCCCTGCTGCCCACCAAGCCAGCAGAAGCCTTCACCCCCATGCAGCAAGTGGTGGCTTTGGTCAGGAGGCTGAGGAAGGCTTCTCAGGGAAAGGGCTGCACAGCGGAGTTGCCATAGTTTAATGCCACATCCAGGTGGCACTTCCTTTCAGAGCATCCCGGGATTGCACAGACAGATCTTGAGCGGATAAGTCTCAAAGAATGAAAGTGCAATTTTCCTGGGTCTAGAGTGTTTTGAAGCAAAAGTTTTCTCCATCTGAATTTTTCAAATTTTCATGGAAATTTTTCTGTTTTTCACAAGGGGACGTGAACGTCTTGAAAAAGCAAAGACGGTGATTCTGTTATTCCAAGGTTAAAAGTATGGAGAGTCCTTGACTGAGCTTTAGCAACTGACATCTACAGGGCTAGTTCTGCATGGGCTAAGAAAAAGCAGTTGTAAAAATTCCGTTATTTTATGCTCCCATTTTAACAAAGGGATGGGCAAACCACAACACAGACTGCTGTGTCTCTCAACCAGCAAAACATATCTGTACTGAAAACGACCCATAATTCCCTTTTTTTTTTTCCCATAAAGGCAAATGAATCTCTACAGATCAACATTCAAGAAACAATTCCCTCCTTTCCTGTTGCAGGTCACGTTTCCAGCCTGTCTTCTGGGCACCAAAAAATATGGAATTTCAGGAATATCTGCAGCTGTCAAGGCGACATCTTCCTTTTGTCCAGATAAGTAGAAACAGCAGCACTGCAGACCACCACCACCACCTCCAATGATCTATCACTCAAGACTGCACTAAAGCAACAAATGATGCTCCTAAGTCTGACCACAACAACTATGTCACTTTGCTGGCACATCTGATCACCAAAAGGCTAAGAATATGAGTAAAACTACTCCAAGACACACGTTTGCTGTATACCGGTATGACAGCTAGGACAGATCTTCTCTCTCAGAAAGGAGAAAAATGAATTCCTGAAAAATAAATTTTTCAGCGAGAAAAATAAACTCCTGAACAGGAGCTGAGCAGATGTTAGAGATGCTTTCAAGTCATGAATATGAACATGGAATATATAAAAACTTTAGATATCCATAGCCAAATATAAACAAAACTGCCATCCTCTGACATATACCTAAACCAAGAAAAGGACATTGAAACATGTTTAAATATTTTTTTGTGACTTTTATATATATGCGTGTGTATGTGTATACATATGTGTGTATACATATGTGTGTGTATATATATAAAAAAGGAAAGGATAATAACTCACAAGAAACCAAAAGCACTTTGGCAAAAAAATCCTGTATTAAAATCTAAAAAAAAAGCTAATTTAGAGCTACAGTTTCAGGTGATTCAGACCTCACACACAGTAAATCAGGACATGCAGAATTAAGATAATCTGCTAGTAGTTACAATTGTTTCACTGTGTGTGAAGAAATAATGCTCCAAGTCGTAAGGTATTTAGGTATCCATGTAGTGTCACGTTTCTTAGGACATGTGAGGAGAAAGGAAAAAAGGTATCTTAAAATATTTTAGAAAAATTTTAGAAGCTCATTGAAGAGAATATTTAAAAAAACAAGATTACTACCCCCACTAAATTATCAGTCACTAAAAGCATGAGTCCTCATTTCTGAACCACCATCCCTTAGAGTCCAAATGTATTTGAAAAACA
Organism: Chionis minor; assembly: GCA_013398295.1. NCBI lineage: Eukaryota > Metazoa > Chordata > Aves > Charadriiformes > Chionidae > Chionis > Chionis minor. Next base: position 422,866 of record VZSF01000225.1, read on the forward strand.
GGAGGAAATTTCAGGTATAAACTGTGAGTGATGATCCTTGTCCACCTTGTGTCCTGTCAGAATATAGCCAACAGAGGAATCTACGCTTTGAGAAAACTTATTTACAGGAGTTTGTAAAACAATATAGAGAGAAACTATTTGTGTCTCTGTTTATAAAATTAAGTTTCTAAAAATACACATAGAGCCATTTTAAAAAAATATCATTAAGCCTTATTATGAACATTTTGCTGTAATGGACACAACAGAAAAATTGTGGGATATATTTTCAATTTAAAAAACCAACAATACAGTTTAAACTCAAACAGCCTCCCTGAATAAGAGCTGTTATCCAAACTATACACTACTACTATTAAAATTAAATGAGAAGAGCCGTTCATGCTATTTATTGCTGGTTTCACCCAGAAGGTTATTTCTCTTTAATGTTACTCACATCATCTTCTTTGGTTCCACCCCAGAAATTAGTCCCACCAGCATAGCTGGGAATGTTTAGCACAGCTATGCCCTGCAGACTTGGAAGGGGGATGTACTGTCCGTCACACTGTAATGGATAAAGGCTCATTCAGTATATAAATAATGTGATAAAAGTAATCAGCCATTTTTAATACATGAAGATTCAACATTGCTGGCAGGGGAGGATGAAGTCATTAACAGGTTGACACAAGCCTATTCTAGCCATGCTGTGAAGCATCTCTGATACACATCTCCCCAGTCTTAGCACTAATTTTTGCAGAGCTGAAAAAACACTAGTACCTACAGCAGAGGTGTTCCATGACTCTTCAAAGAAACAGTTTCACAGTTTCACATCTAGTTTAAGTGTATTAATCAGGGAAAAAAAATAATCAAAAGAATCCACGACTATTTCTGGCATAGCCACAAGCATGTAGATAAATGTAAGTGGCGTTAGCACTTGTATACTTGCCTTCCTGTAAAAATAACTCAGTCTTCTCCCAAAAGTGCAAAGGCAAATCTGGGGATGACCCTACAGCTGTTACCCTGGCCATGGCTATGGAGTTGCTGATTTTGCAGGTAAGAGGTCGCTCCTATGACCGACCATTCAGTCCTTCTTACCTCTTTATCCTCCAAAAAGCCACAAGCAACTCCAAGTCCTACTCAACGCGATCACGGGATGACACAGGTCAACCTCACCCTACTTATGGCCACAAGTAAATTTACAGACATCTGTGAAATCAATCAGTCTTGACTTAAAGCAGTACGAGTGCCTGCAGAGGTGAACCCAACAATCTCAAACCATTCAGCTGGCAGTCAAAAGTGCAGTCCTGCAGCAGTGCCACAAGGGTGGATTTCAAGCAAGTTGAAAATGTAAAGTCATAAATGCTGGATGCAGGTGTCACTTTTGGGATTGTGAATTTGTGGATGAAGTCACCTTTAAAGAAACTTGCTAGATTACTGCAAGCTACCAGTCCCACAGAAGGATCTTAAAATTATATAAATGAAATAGAAAACCTCAGGAAATAAGGACAAAAATTGGTAGCAATTTTGTCAAGAGGAGAAAGAGATGCAAAATTATTTCCAGAATGTGCTTAGTGCTCTCTTTTTACAATTTAATCTCAGCAACAAAACAGAATTTAACGTTTTGATCCAAAATATGCTGTGATATTAATAGATGCTGCAAAGCCATTTGTATTATATTAGAATTCTGCCTCCAATTCCTGAAATTGGTATTTTTAATTTTCCAATGCCATGCACTTCATCACATATTTTAGCATAGGCTAATATTATGCAAGGCAATACTAAATATGAAATTTCTACTTACTGGTTTACTTCCAGAAATATTAAAAAATAATTATGGAAAGGTCAGATTTGAATGTCTTATTGAATCAGATTTGAATCTTATTCAAAAGATCCTTAAATTAGAATTGTATCTGCAGCATACATAACGTCCTTTCCTGTCATTATATTTGCTAACTACTGCATAATTCCTTGATAATTACTCAATCCTTAGAAAACAGCAATCTGCTGCCACTAGACAAAATCCTCCTAAATCGCAGAGTGAGAAAGAGTTCCTGTAACTTAAAATTATTCTTTCAACTTAAAAACTTATCTTCTTATAACTATCATGAACTTCTGCATGAAATACTTAGCAAAAAGTAAAAAGAGAAATTGGCACGTTCTCTGTCAAAATCCAGTCTAGATATTCTTTGGGTGAAAATAACTGTAACTCTCCCATAGTCTTTTCTGCACTTGGTAATCATTTATATCTCCTTTAAGTTCCCAGTATCGCGAAGACGACTTAGATTTCATGTTAGAACTTAAAAGACAAAAAATAACCATGTTTTGATAATTTACACTGCATTTTTTTTGTTGCTGTGATAATATCTTGCCTCTTTTGTGTGACTGTCTCAAATACCTATTTGAGAAAGTCTCTCTATAGAGAGTAGCTGGGCTTCTTGTGATGCATATTCAGAATCTCCCCTCTTCTGTCAGGAATGTTTGACTAAGTTCATCCATGCGCCTTCCTTTTATGTGTAGTCATGCTTTCAGAAAGTTTAAAATTAACCTGAAGGATCAAGATTCCTTATCTCTTTCCTTCTGTTTAATGTATGTTAATTCCTGTTATTGTCCTTAAAATCTCACCTCCCCCTTTGATGCAGTGAACATTAAGAAACACACCCTACCTATACAATAAATTGTTTTAAAAAATCCCCAGTAATTACAAGAAACGTTATACTGGGTATTTCAGGATATTTAAGTACTGAGATTTTACTCCAAAAAAACCACCTGGGAAACCACCTCTTACACAGCACATTTTTACACAGTGCCTTTGAGGTCAACTTGGGTTGACACAAGAGCTCTAAAACGTTTCAAGAGGAAGCCCAAAGTCTTCCCTACACCTTGCAGAAGGAAAACCACTCATTCTGCCCATAAATAAAATTTACCTCAAGTTGAACTTTTTGTTCTAAGTTCTTGTAAGTTCTCTGCAGTAGCTCTTTTGTGCCAAGAACTCCATACCACATCATGTTTTTTGTGCGACTTCTGAAAACAGGTAAAACAAGATTCACATATTGAAATACACTCATTGTATTGCATTTGTAGGATGAGAAAAAGTTAAGAAATTCAAATAAGACAAGCAAAAGAAAATAATGGAAACAGCTTGGCTCTGTTACTGACGATTATGTTACCTGCACTTTTCAGGGTGCTCTTCTCGCTTGTTATTAAATTCTAGCGAAATTTTTGCATCTAACCCAATTCCAAAGTAGTTGTTCATGACGCATTTTTCTGAATATCCCTCCCTGTTAAAAGAAAAGACGTAATTAAGTGTACGTTTGTACAGTACCTGGACACATAGAGCTTTGACCAAGATCGCAGTTCATCTCAGAACAGATACATCAAACAAGAAACATCAAGGGATGTTTCCTCGGAATCTCCCTGAGGAAACCCAAAGGCAGTCAAAGAGACAGATTGTCTGCTAGCTCCTTTGCAAGTGCTTGTGACTTCCCGTAGGACAAAGAAGCAGCTGTAACACACCCCTATCCTAGCACTTGCTCCATCATACCCAAAATTAACAGCGGAAAATAGGGAAGAGCTGCCCTAGGCAGAAGGCAGCTGCTGCCTGCTCTGCCTCTGAGACAGAAGCACCCCACCGGGCTGAGCACCCAGGCTGTTTTTTGGCACGCTGGTGATAAGATGTTTGGCTGATGCTGCCTGGCACAGCAGTACTGTGTTTTAGGGGAGTTGTGGCCCACAACCCAGATGCCACCCACAAGTCTCTGCCAATGCTACACCCAGTTCTGGGATGCAGAGACAGCTTTGGACATAAAATTTCCACCTCACTGCTCCAGTCCTCAAGGGGACACTCTTCTTCTTCCATTACGAAGTGCCCACACCTGCTTTGACATCTTGCTGGTGGCTCTGCAGGACTGCTGTCCTCCTCTCAGAGGAAGTGAGCAAGGGGTAAGTGAGCAAATGTCCCCTATTATTTCTGTTCCTGCAAGACAATTCTGCACGACGCATAACTAAAACGGCACAATCTAAACCTGTTTTCAGACCTTGAGGTCTACTGCCAAATGACAGCAAAACAGAATTTCGTAACCAAAAAAATACAAAAAAAGTAAAACAAGAAGCTTAAGAAAAGCCTGCTAAAGCAAACCAGTAAATTTGGAAAAAAAAAATAAATTTCTTACAGTGAATCTGGATCTGGATCAATAAACGGCGTAGCACCAAATGGATCGATGTTTGCTAGCAACATTTTGCTTATAATTGAACTTCCTGCAATAGAAGCAGCTAGACCAGCCCTTAAACCTGATAAAATAAACAGTAACAAAAACCGATTTGTAATTGGTAAACAGAGAAAAATATATTGTTATAATATAAGCCACATAGTGAGACACAAAATTTCTATTAAATCTGTAGAGGGAATGCTGGTGTTTCTATCTCATTTTTTACCTATATTGGTTATCTTTTCAGGTCACTGACTCTCTTGTGCAGAAAGGCAGTTATGCTGCAGTGCGGTGGCTGACGCTTCAGGTGCCGCCATTGAGAAATAAAAAAACAAAGAAAATTCAGGATTTCAGGCCAACACTCACTGGCTGGCACAGTAACCAAATGGGTGACCTCATATCCAAAAAGACTACTAGGGCTTTTTATTCAGTTTAATCTTCACCTCCAAATGGGTCCTTTACTTTGGAAATATTCCTAAGGAATATCCTCCACCTTTTTTTACAACTGGAAGAGTCATCGTTTAACTGAATTTGTGGACAAGTCACAGCCTTGCCATGCCTACCTTGACTAATATTGAGGTCACACTGCAAAACGCTGTGTAATGCATGTAAACAAAGAAAAGTCCTTTCTAAAAGCTTTCACTTAAATTGACCTAAAGAAAAATGTAAGCTCAGTTCCATTATGTTTCAACTACACTAATAAAGTTAATTAAAACAGTGGTTTATTGGTGCCCCCTAGTATTAATTGCATTTAGGTAAGAACAGATTTTTTTCAACTGTTAATTGCTTTTGGACAAGAACAGGGATTTTTTCAACTGTTTTTACTACACAACAGCTTTGTGTCGTTTCAGTTACCCATTTCCTGAGAGGTATCTACAGACACCTCTTGTTCAGAACGTTGGACTGTCCCTCAGCTCCTTCATAGCCTCCACTGGTTAGGATGAATGACAGGAGGACTTGGGGGTACTGGTGGATGAAAGCTGGACATGAGCTGGCAATGTGGGCTCACAGCCCAGAAAGCCAACTGCATCCTGGGCTGCATCAAAAGCAGCATGGCCAGGAGGTTGAGGGAGGTGATTCTGCCCCTCTAATCCACTCTGGTGAGACCCCACCTGGAGTACTGTGTCCAGCTCTGGGATCCTCAGCACAAGAAAGACATGGACCTGTTGGAGCAGGTCCAGAGGAGGGCCATGAAGATAATCAGAGAGCTGGAGCACCTCTCCTATGGGGACAGGCTGAGAGTGTTGGGGTTGTTCAGCCTGGAGAAGAAAAGGCTCAGGGAGACCTTTCAATCTATAAAGCAGGCTCATAAGAAGGACAAAGACATTTTGCCAGGGCCTGTAGTGACAGGACAAGGGGCAACAGTTTTAAACTGGAAGAGAGTAGGTTTAGATTGGACATACAGAAGAAATGTTTTATGATGAGGGTGGTGAGACACTGGCACAGGATGCCCAGGGAAGTTGTGGATGCCCCATCACTGGAAGTGTTCAAGGTCAGGTTGGGTGGGTCTTTGAGCAACTTGATCTAGTGAAAGATGTCCCTGCCCATGGCAGGGGCATTGGACGAGATATCTTTGAAGATCCCTTCCAACCCAAGCCATTCTGTGATTCTAAGAACCTGAATTTCATTTTTCATCCTCCAGAACCAAATGCAACACTTCTGCTACACCTGGTGTTGTGCCAAATGATCAGGAATCTTCTACATTATTTTGCATTTCCTACTACATGATACAACGCAAAAGATGTGTATGTCAGTTCAAGCAAATTCAGGGCTCCTGGCATGAAGTAAAAATCATTATTTGACAGCAAGCAGGGGCACAGAAGGCAGTATTTAAGTAGTGTAAGGAACAGCAGATATCAAAATCATAATTACCTGGGCAGATAATCCTAGTGTTAAGCACTGGGAGGTTTTCCTTGCTTGCAGCCAAAGCTGGAGCAGAGAAAGAACCTGTCTGAGAATGGATACCTCGGCTTGTACGTCGATCTGGAGATCTCGGTGCAGTTTTAACTGTGCAGAAGTAGTAAAAGTGAGAGCACTAATTAAACCTATTATAACATTACCAAATACATCATTTTTACATCTATGAAAATATTTCAAAAGCATTAATTTAATCTGTTACCATTCCATAACAAGCATCTTTCCCTCTCACACCACAGCTTTTCTTCTAAATACAGGGAAGAAAACTCAGAAACAGTTTAAGTGACAAGCACAAATTAAAAGGAACACATGCGCATGACATTCAATGTTACGAGTTCCCAACTTATGCTTCAAGCTACCAGCAAAACTGAATCATAGCCACCTTAAAATGCAATAGTATTTAAGGCTGTAGGAAGCTTCTGATAAACATGTTAATGAAGTAATACAAATTTCATCTTAAATTCAATATATATATACTTATAAATATACCTATATTATATAGTTTATTATTATTTATAACAATTTTAATATCAATAGCTAAGCTTTCTAACCCATAGGGCATGAAAATACCTCATCAACAGCCATGCTATTTGCTTCAAGCAGCTAAAATGGACCCCCTGCCTGCGTCAGGTTTCTGAAAACCTCAGACAGAACTCTGACATCTTTATCTACAGACGACCTGAAAACTGCAAGGGGAGGGAAAACCATGTTCAGACATTCTTGTCTTCTGCAGTTAGTGATCACGGGGGAGACTGGTTTACCATCATCTTTTCTTTTTCACAAAAAAACCCCAGCAATTCCCAAAATAACTGCAATAACTTATTTGTTTAAAATTCTCCAGAAGATATATCACCAAACCTTCTGACAGATAGCAAAGTTTGGTAGCTGATCAAATTGTTGGTGACCAAAGCAGGTAATGGCTCAGGAAAACAAAGGGGAAGAAAATCAAGGGGAAAGAGAAGGTGTTCACAAAGAGGAACTGGTAGCTCAGCGAGGTCAGTTGTCCCTGGGGCTGCCTCTGGAGATGATAAAGAAGGATAGGCTTTCCAGAGGGCTCACCTCAGGTGCTCTAATTTACTTTCCTGGCAGAACTTGTTTCATGCAGACTGACAGAATATGCCAGTGCCTGCTTTAGCCTGGGGAAGTTAATCTTTGTGAAATTAATCCCCAGCAGACCTAGGCAGAAACTGGTGCAGCAGAGAAGAAGGTTCGGTATTATCGAATGCTTTGCTATAGCATTTCCATGTGCACGTAGAAAGCTTTTGCACACCAGATAACCACAGGCTGGCGTTTCTTGGCTAGCTCTGCTCCAGATTACCTCACATGTTAAAACTACTTCAGCTTATGACAACTTCAACCTTGACCATCTGAAGGAGCTCAAAACAAAAAATGAAATTATTTCAAAGTGATCTGATATATTCCTCCGAAAAGCTGAAAACTAATTCCGCAAAAACAGAATTATTCAGACTAGCACCAAGAAAGCAGAAGAAAAACACCACCAGGGATGTGGTGGAAAGGACAAAATATACCCCTTTTGTATATATATATATATATATATACATATGTGTGTATATATATATGCAGGAGGGGGACAGTTCATGTCAATCATGATAACAGCTTGAGAGTAACATGGCTATACTGTCTGAAGACATTAACTGAAAGAAAAGGCAGAGTGGGAAAATCTAGAGACAAAGGCAGTAACAAGAACCAGGTGTTAGAAATTGTGTCCAAATTAATTCAGACGAGGATCTGGGCATTCACGTTTTTAAAAGTGATGATCTAGCACAGAACAGTCAATGAAATGCCAAATTCTTCACTGCCTTGTATTCCAGGAATAAGATTACGCACCTTCCTGGATGACTTCAAACTGAAACTATTAGATGCAGAACAGGGATAAGTAGGTGAAATTTTATGGACCATTTTATACGAAAGGTCTGACCAAGTGGCCTAGCAGCTCCTTCTGACTTTAACATCTGTATAACAGCCTTAGCAGTTATCACAAAATGCTATAGTATTGCATGATAACAATACAATACCATGATTTGTATCTGTGCACAAGCAAACACTGTAATATAAAGTTAAAAAAGAAAAGCAAGAAAAACTGCAAGTGATATCTAACCAGAGTTATTAAATATTTAGATGAAGGTAATTAACATATGGAAAAATATTATCTTCATCAAATGACCAGGAAAATCCTCAGAGGGTAAAATATAAAATTCAGAACAAAATTAGCATTCGTTTTTCATAATGCTACTGAAAAATTCACAATGCTATTCACACATTCTGTTCTCTGTACTTGGGAACAAGGCAGTTATATTAAATAGGAAAATCAACAGAGCAGCTGCTCTTTACTTGACAGATGAGACTCATGGGGATAACTGCAATAAAGATAAACTTTTGCTGTTCATGCTCTGATAAAACCAACAGAGCCCTAATGAGTAAAACTGATGTTTCCTTGCAGATAATTGAATTCATGTTTCATGCTTTGTCCCTAAACACCTATCTTCCACTGACAGCGTTAATATGCACTTTATTTCACACATATCAGACGTATGAAGAATAACACAGCTCCCAATAAACGCAGAAATTCAGAAATTGTATCACCAAGAAACAAGGGGTTTATATATGTATTTCTACATATGGATATACATATGTGCATATTTTTATTTTATTATATATTTATGGCAATAGGATTGGGTCATCTATAGGGCCAGCATCCTCTATGAGCTACTATTGAAACTGGACAACCAACACGCACTGATTCCTATAACCAAGGGAAAAGGAGATGGGCCAATGAAGAGACAGTCACCGGAGAAAGTCTGACATCCATCCCTGGAGAAAAATGATGTGAGATTCTGAATGAACAGAAGCCCCAAGAGGCTAATAACGCATTTCTAAAGTAGGAGCTACCGACACAGGTACCAGCTTCAGAGCAGAGCCTCATGAGGACACCTTTTTTCAGGATGCTGATGAGGGTTAGGGTAAGGAGATGCAAATCCCAAACAACTTTGCTCATTTTGCCACAGGAAGTTGCTCACCAAATATCTAGAGGATGGGTTTTGCTGTCCCCAACCAGCTATCACTGTTCCTCCAGGACTCACAGATCATCTCCAGACCTCACCTGCAGTGCATCACTGTCCACTTTCATAGTATGGCAAAGACTGAATTTTCCATCTACAGTAAGAAGCGGCTTTCCTAAAATTACTACACAGTTTGAGACTCTTGAACAAGCCTGGCACATGAACTACCAGTCAACACAAAATGCAGGACTGACATTTATGATGGAACATGTCCAAACATGACCTCTGGCTGGATTGGTTTGGTGCCAAAACCAAGCAAGGGAGGAGGTAAGTGAGGGCCCCATATAGATAAATCATCCTTCCCTCTTCCACTGCAGCCACTCACTGGCAGATTTCATAAAGGACACATGAAGGAGGGATTTTACCCTCATGTTTGAATGTGGAAATTAATGCTACACTATTTCAGGAGATGTCTATTCTCTAAACATCACTGTACACACAATAAACAAACACTGAATAGCCAAAAGGAAATCTAGTGACAAAAATGGGCTATTGCTTTATGAAAATGCTACCTTCCAAGCAAGTTGTTTGAAACTTGAATTGCTCAATATTTTGATTGCTTTGCACAATTATTGATATAAATAATACAACCAGGTTCTCTCTGTTGCATTTTAAAATCCAGCATAGGCTACCCACACTGTCTTCCTTCTTTTGGAGAGTAACCTGCAGAGCTCCAAAGTGAGAACAGAACGATGCTCCTACAGGGAAGCAGGAGCACTTAAGACAGTAGCAGCTGACAAAGTCCATCCGACCAAGGACAGAGCAGGCAGGGGGCTCTACACCTTGGAAAGCCCGAGCAGTATGGTGTAGTGATTGCTGTGTCGCTAGCTATACAGCAGCTAACAGCTGCAAGGAACTAGCTGGACTAACCACCTGTATTTGGGACAACAATGCAAGAAATAGCCTGGAGAAGAGAAGGTTGAAGGGAGACCTTATCACTCTCTACAACTACCTGAAAGGAGGTTGTAGCGAGGTGGGGGTCAAACTCTTCTCCCAAGTAACAAGCGATACGACAAGAGGAAATGGCCTCAAGTTGTGCCAGGGGAGGTTTAGATTGGATATTAGGAAAAACTTCTTTACTGAAAAGGTTGTCAAGCATTGGAACAGGCTGCCCAGGGAGGTGGTGGAATCGCCGTCCCCGGAGGTATTTAAAAGACGGGTGGACGTGGTGCTGAGGGACATGGTTTAGGGGTGGTTTTGGCATAGGCTTATGGTTGGACTCGATGATCTTGAAGGTCTCTTCCAACCCAAGTGATTCTATGATTCTATGAAATTCTTCATGGGAAGGAGCTCTAGGTTATCAAAGACTTTGGTTCAAATTTCTTTTCTGGATTAGACAAATAGAGGGGGTGACCTTAGTACTGCTGTTTCTCAGGAGACTTCTATGCTCCAGCTTCTGTGATATTCTTTCCTGCTGTTCCACTACACTTAGAACACTTTAATTTTAATTCTCTCTGCTTAAACAACTGTCTCAAGGTAAGTGCCCAGCTGAGACATCAGGGTTTTGTTGTCAATAAAATGAATAAATACGCCTGTCTCACACAATTTGAAAGCCCTTCAACAGAAATGACTGACAGAAATTCCTATAATACGCCCTAAAATGCCTGCGACTGAGACATGCTATTGCCACCACTATCTAGGCTCTCGTCCCTGCTCAGGTTCATGTCAAAAGGTGAGTGTAAACACTGGATTAAATGCAGGCGCTTCTCTCCCCAAGAAAAATACCTTCTCGACTTTGTAAATCCATTCCAAAAGACTGTTTGTCTCTCATGGCATTTTCCTCATAACTTTTGTTTCTCCAATTTATTAAAATTTGTGACTAGTTTCCAGCGAAACCACATGTTAGTATTTTTAATAATGGAGCCACCTATGCTCCATAATACAACTATAAGGGGACAGCATAATTTTCAATTATTTTATTCCTAATTTACTCACTTGATGGGGACTCAAGTTCCTTTGTATCTTCTTCTTTTTCCTCTTCTTTGGATTCATCCAATTCCTTGCTATATTCTAGTGGGGACTGGTTCACTTGTTCTTCACTGTGAGCATTCTGCTCATCCACAACTACTTAGCAAAAAGAGACAGAAAGTTTCAAGATCTTTAATCTGCAAAAATGGAGAATTAGCGTCTCTTTTTCTATAGCTTTAACTTTCAGTTTAAAAATATTAACAAAAAATGTCTATTGCCATTTCAGTAAAAAAGAGTCTAGCAATCCTTTGCCCATTGATAAGAGATTTACTGCCAGAAATTTTCATTTTGTGGAGGATAATAGTTACAAAAGAACACACTTGTATATGTGCACACATGTGCATACATATGTATTCATATATGCAGACAGATAGTCGTCAACATCCAAATAAGCTGCATTTCTTTCCTTTGCAGCTTGTAATAAGCATATAATTTTATCTACGTAAAAATTTACAAATCAAGCTTTAATAATGGAAATTTATGCTAGTAAAGAAAAAAAGATGCATCATTATTCTATCAGTAAGGATCAATACATTGCCAATGTGAACCTTTTTCTGCTTGTTCAATGATCTGCCTCACAGCCTTCTTCAAGCTGTTGGCCCGCAGCATTAACTGTTCCCTTGGTTTGAAGAGTTTCTGGGCAGAAGACTTTGAGACACACTCCGCTAATTGCTCTTTACTTTCAGACAAGGATTCTTCACTTGAAAACTCCTCTCCTTCTTCTTCCACAATGGGGGGAGTGATGCCTTGGAGAATGGGAGCAGCCTGGGCTTCTGTGTGAAGAGCCTGGAGCAACAGGTCTAGCTTCTCATTTAACTCGGTGCACTGAGACAAAGTGGAAAAGAATTTAAAATTGTCTGCCTCTTAAGTGTCTACGTCGTTGTCTATGCAAAATCCAAATCCAGGTTCAGCATTTCGTAATATCAGGTTGTGAGTAGGGCTGCATAGGTGTTCACAGACTCTGTGACACCCAACCAGATTAGAGCAATTACAACAAAAAAACCCCCTACGCTCAGATTAAAATAACTAAACTAAACTGTGCTAAACTCCGCCTGCCACACAACTAGGGTACAGATTAGATCTGACTCCTCTCCCAGTGACCAGCAGCACAGAGAGAACCAGCACAGATTTGCCCATACCATGCATTATAACAAATTACGGGTGCTCAGTACCCTGATTTGGAGAGCTAACCTATGGAGACGTGCCCAGACTGAAAAAACATGGCAGTTTTGGAGGTTTTGGGGTTTTTTTTGCAACACAGCTGTACATTTAAACAAGCGAGTTGCCACATAGCAAAGAGGCTCACGCCAGAACCAAACACTGTTGAACACCCTACCCTTTACACAGCAGTTGCTCTCTAAGTGTACTGAAAAGAGGTGGTTTTCTGTGCTGGAGGGTAAGAAAACCAACACTGTTTGGCCCTGGAACAGTAAAAAAGAAAATACATTTTCTAAAACGTGCACTGAATAGAAACGCGAACCAGGAACTGCCATTTAGCAAGTACATTTCCTGACTCTGGGATTGTCAGTGATTTTGTTTTCTTCCTTTCTTTTCAGGTCACAAAATTTGTGTGCCTCATACCAAATCCTTCTGTTTAGGTTTTTTTTTCCAATTCCTTTTTTGACATGATCTCTAAAATTTACAGCTTAAACCAGTATTTTTAACACTGTAATCTCTCTTCCCTTCATTTTCCCAGCATTCTCTTAATGCATGTTCTCTTAACACGACAACTCTCTCTTCACTATCCTGTTTTTTCCTGTAGCTAATTTAATCCCTTTCAGAGAAAACTGTAACTCCTAATGCCGAATACTTCCATTTATATCTATGTATGTTACCATGTATTTTATCCTTTCTGAAGGAAAAAAGTATAAACAGACTTTATAGCAATCTTACAGTTTAAAGATAGTTTGGAAATAATTGTTCCATGCACTATGAAGAGAAGAATTTTAAAGTCACTGGTTGGAACAGAAGCCAAGCTGGGCATCCTGGAGAGGTTTAAAAAGGAAACACCCATGAGCTATAACACAAAACCACAACTTTAAAACAGAAAATAGTAATTGTCTTACTTTAATGGCCATGGCATCAGCTTCCTCTGCATTTTCCATCGGCTTTTCGTAAGTCTTCCCTATTTTGGCAACAAAGTCCTTTACAGTTTCACATAATATTCTTCAGATAAAAACAGGAGAGGGGAGAAATCGAATGAAATTAAATATGTAAGTTTTGAATATTACCTTCTTATGGCAATTGGTTTATGTGCATACTGCTAAACACCATTTTTGTTGGAAACTGAACTCTACAATCATACTGGCAAAGCAGACGATGCTCTTTTCCATGGCTTGCCAAATTCAAGCAATAAGCTTTAGGAACAAAAAACCCTTCCTTTTTACTGAAGCCTTTGCACACGTTGTACCTAAGCCTCTTACTTCTAAAAGCTGAAATAAACGTACTGATTTTATTCATTCCCTTGCTCGTACACCTTCCACACCAGAGCTGTAAGCAAATGTGCCTTCACTTTCTGAACTTCATAGACAGTCTTGCAAACTCCCATGCAAAGATGGAGCGTAGAGACCGTAGAGAAAATCTACTGACTTTAACGGAGCATTTCTTAGACGATGACATATGGGCCACACACGTCCCACTGCAGAGCTCACGCTTTTGAACCACAGCTGCCCCTGAGGCGCATCTACGCGAACTACAGCAGCTGCAATGGATTTTCACTGTGTAACTTGGAGAAAGACTTGGTTCTTATGACCTACACTGCAGACAGACAGCAAACATTAACGAGGTGTGGATAATTGCTTAGTACTGTTCATTTGGTTGAAATCTATTTGACAGAAACTTAATAGGTTTAACAAGATACAGACCCAATTTAGAATTTGGGAGTTATAGTAATATCCTGCAGTTTAATTTTCAACGTGTGGTATGTGTAATTTTAAAATGAAATTTTATTAACTTGCTTTTAGCAGAAAAAAAAAAAAGAGACGTAACAACATTCAGACATATTTTTGAAGACACTCTCAATGGTCATTTGCATATCGCAACATATAAGAATTTTCAGAGAGAAGGTATACACACAATACTTCTGATTTTAGATGATGTCCTTGACGTGCCAAGTAATTATATCTCGTTTTTAAGTGGTGGAGTTTGGGAAAAAATCCCTGTTGCCTGAGGCCACTATTTATTGAATTGATACAGACAGAGCTATGAGAAAGCTACCTAGCTGAAGTGCTGCTTCACACTGGTGAAGTTGTTTGCCCTCTTAATGATAGGGATATTCATAAAACAAAACAGAAAAAATCTGACATGAAGTAGACTGCATATTTGCATCAGTAACAATAAATTTCATATTGAAGCCGCATAATGATTTGGAGTGATTTAAAAATCACTTTATATTAGCATTATTTGATTTAAAAAAAAATGTTGATGTGTTTAGAATTAAGATATCCATTACAATTGTACCATATAAAATTTTTTGCAGAAAAAATCCTCTCTAAAATATATATATCAAGATATATATCAAGCCAAGCAGCTGAGCCAGTCATAGGCTTAGACAGAAGGTTATTACGATTATGATGTTACACAGGGGATTTATCCCACAAATCATACATAAAACCGATCAACTCACTTGGCAGATGATATGACAACTGAGTGCTGATCAGAATTGAGGATTTTTGCAAGATGAGCAGCAACTGAGTCCTCATAAGCAGATATCTGAGAACGGAGAGAAAAACAGACTTCAATTTCCACACTTTTCAGCAGTTTAACACCAAGCAGCGCGTTGAAATGCCTCCAAAAATAGCAGGATTTCCATTTCAGATCTAATACAAGGACAATTAGCTAGCAATGCAGATTCTACCTGCGTACTGTATTTTATGTACCAGATTTTTAATATTCAAAGTAACACTGCCCGTGAGAACTTGATCCATGGCTCTTTTCCTCTCTTTTCCTTTATTGTAGAGAAAACAGTAAGTTATATCTAGGCTAAAAATAGTCCCCAAGTCAGGAAAAAAATCTACGTTCTTTTTAGATTTATAACAATCTAAATTATTATAATCTAATACCTTGTATTTCTAAAACAAGCAAAGTTTCCCTCAAACTAAGCTGCTCAACTCAAAATAAATCAAAAGTTTGCAGTTATAATCTGGAATTTTCCTTTTACTGTGAGATGGTCTCTCCCCAACTACCCCTACTGACAAAGGCTGCTAAACTCGTAGAACGTTATCAAAACCAATCCTTTAGGAGCAAACCATTTAGGGCTTAGTCTTTACAAGAATGTTTGGGAGAATAAGTGTATGCATTGTCCATCTTTTCTTGAGCAGAAAAACTCTAAATCCTGAAATACTCGGGAAAAGATTTGGAATGGATCAGATTCACATCTTCACGCGCTATATCCTGTCTTAAAATAGGCACATGGATCTGACCTCACTTTGAAGTGAAAATTCTAACCAAATTCCAAATTCTAAAGCTATAAATAAATGCAGTTCTGAAATTTTTTGACGGCTTCCTTCAAGAATCCCTTAAAATCTCTTCACGTGTTTTTGTCCTTGATATGGAGCAGAGAGATATACGAGTCTTTTTTTCTCCTAAAACCTCGCCTTAGTTGTAGAACTCTGACAGTAAATCAGCTTTCATTTCAAGGGAAAAACCCGACATGTAACCATCTGATCTATAAGAACAAACTACTGTTGTTCACACATCAGTATAAAACTTCTGGAACCAAACCAAGTAAAACAAGTCTCCCAAAAATGGAGGAAAGAAAAAAAAAAGAATTGGATATGTACTTTACTTTTTGAACACTGGTTTAATACGTTACCTACTGTAAGGTTAATCATTCTTTTTCTGAAATATCATAACTCAAGAAACTATGCAAAACCCATTAAAATAGAGACTGAACAGGGTACTCAAATTAAACAGCTTTCTCCAGCTCAGAGTAATGGCAAGTAACTATAGCCTACACAACTGGTTTTCCAAAAAAGAGGTTTTGTATGAGTAGGTCCTTCCATTTTCAGGAGGGGCTAAATAAAATTTTGAAGGCAGAATTAACTTGAACAAAATGTGTATTTTTTCCTTTACAAGATGAAGATACCCTTGAAAATTTTAACAGTCTTGCAAAATTAGAGGCACGGTCTGACCCTGTGTACAAACCAACCCCCGTTAAAATCCCAGCCAGTAGAGCCCCAGCCTTTTTGCATCCCTACCTCCAGCAAGCTCTCAAAGGTTATAAACTCCTTGCCAATTAAAACAGACTGAATTATTAAATTATTCAAGAACCTGCTGATTAATTATTGCTTCTCAAGTATTTTTGAGCTAAAATTGATAGGCATTAACTTTCTAAAGGAATATATTATTTTCTCATTTTTAGACAGACTTCTCATGCCAATTAATTTGACTAAAGCATCTCCCTTTCCCTCAAAATCGAAATTTCATCGGATGGTACAAGCACAAATCTAGTCTGAAAAATAGACTAAGCTCTTCTTTGAGGTCAGTTACGATTTTGAGCACTCTGAAAAAACAAAGAGAAAGTTGAGTAGTATCACCTGAACTGACTCACTCTCACAAGCTGCAAAAAGCTCCATTCTTTCTTTCAGAATACAACCCTTGCCTTCAAAACATTGGGTTTTTTCAATGCTTATTCCAAACTCAAGATAGCAAACATTTTCCTTGTATAGATATATAAAAAAAATATTGTCGTATATTTACATATTATAATAGTATACATAGGATTATTATTAATGAAATAATACACTATTATTATATANCCAGGAAGAAATTTTTCTGACTGGAGTCTCCTTACTTTCATTCATTTTTAGCAAGTAATACAGAACTGGAAACCCTATTTCCTTGAGATACACACCATGAATAGATGCTAATTCAGTTCACTTAGCAGATTACAAAACATTTGTTTCTATTTTTAACGCAGGTGCTTCAATTATAAATATTGTCATCCCAGAAGCTCAAAGTTAAGGATATGAAACAACAAAAGTAAAAGTTCACCTGACATTCCTCCGACTCTTCTGCAGTCACTGGAAGAATAGAAGGCTTTGCTGGTAATTTCAGTTCGTATGACATTATACTCCACCTAAAAGAAACATAACAGCTTTAAAGTTTCCAGATTATTAGTTTTGTCTTTTCTCCAACATATCAACAAAAAGAAAATTCAGTGTCACATCAATTGTTAAAACAAACAAACAAACAAAGCATCTTAAATTGTAATTGTATGCTAACTGAACATAGGTGAAATAATTGAGACTAAAGATAATAATTGGTTTTACTGCTCAGATTTTTTGTCAGTGATTCGATGATGAACCTTCTTTGTGAGCAAATCATGAGACATTCAATGCAGGCAACAAAGATCTTCTAGTAAAACATACACAGTATAAAAGGACTCCTGCAAAGAAACTGCACAAGTCAAAGGAAAATAGATGTGTTCCCAGAAAAGAAACTCCAAGGTAACGTTAACTTTTCACCCCAAGCAGGCAAAGGAGACATGAGAACAAAGCAAATGGTTAAGTATCTTCACTGACATAATATATATACTTTTTGCCTTGGTAAAGGAGAGTACTCTACAACACAGATAGTATGAAACCACTAACAGCAACATCCTTCAAAGCCTGCTGAAAAGAACAGGTAATCACTGCAGATAGCCTTGGGAGCAAGTCTACTGAAATCAAAGCAAAACGACACTGAGCTCTTTTCAAGTACAAAAAACCACAAACTTGATTTAATCTACAAATATTTCAGAATGCCCAGACTAACAATTATTTCTAAGGATCAGTAACAAGCATTTCTCTATATACTTTGCTGTAAAATGATCGAGTAGTCTGCAGAAAGGCTTAAAATAAAAAAGGACTCTCTTTCGTTTAAAAAAAAACTAAACCAAAAATCCTCTTTGATTACACTCAAGTGTTTGTAACCAGAGCAAGAACAGAAACACCCATGAGAGAAAGGAACAGAGTAAGAAATACTACTCTCAAAAACAGACTGTTGCACCTCCATGGGAACAACATGACCATCATCGTCTCTGGCTATTTTTAAATGAGGATTGCTCCTTTGCTTTCTGGATGGAAACCACACAAAACAAGGAGTGGGAAGATCTCTTGGTTTTGACTGAGAAAATGCCTCAAGCAGAAATATGAGTAGCGGATCAAGCCAAAGATCCAGTTCGCCCAGCACCTTGTCCACAGCTGATGCCTCAGGAAATTACATGAAGGGTGAAAGCACACCATGTGAGTTCTCCCCGCACCCAAGAACAAGAGAGCTCAAGTGTTTCCTAAATAAAAATAAATAAATACCTTTAATGGTGTTTAATAGCATGCATGGAGTCCAGAAAAATCCCCACAATGGTTTTGAATCTATACAATTTCTTAATGCTTACAACTCCGCGTAACAGGCAGCTTCCTCAGTGACGCAATAAACTGTCACATTTTTTTCATCTTTGGACAACAGGCTTACAAGTTTCATCAACCACTGTCCCCTCTGACTCTTCAGTTCAAAAAAGGCATTGGAGAGCTGTCCCCATGACTACCTTGGCTTGCCTCATCATCATGACCTGCACCTTAAAAATGCAAACCTCTGAACATTAAGTCTCTAAGATGGATTCAGGCTACCAGAAACCCAAATACAACTTGAATCTCATGGTAAATCATGTATATGCACATTTAGGTTTACCTGTCTAACATTTTCGTGCTGGCTCGTTCTAGTTTCTCCAGAATCTGAGGAAGTTGCGTATCATCATCACAGGATCCTCCCCAACCAAGGACACGAGCGAGGTCATTTCCAGTACCAAGGGGTAACACTCCTAACTGACACTGAAACACAACACAGGAGCAAATCTACTATTGAAAACTAGAAAGAAAAAGTACAAACTATTACAAATGCTCGTTACGTCAAGCAACAAATGTTAATTATATAGCTGATGTCTCAAGGTTGTAAATCAAATTGTGTAATCCCAATTCAACTTGTCCTGTTTACACCGGTGAAAATTTTTATTTAACAGTCACGATTGACTCTGGCTCATATACAGAGGTATGACAAATAACCAAGTCAAGGAAAAGTAAGCATCCAAAATTATCTAGTCAGTATAGCCACGGAAAGTAAGTATGCACACTTGCCTGTTTGTGCAAGCTGAGCTTATCAATTTCCGACAAGACCCAACCCACGCTTCCATCACCACCACACACAAGAATCCTGAAGTTGTCAAACTTCTGAAATAACCGCAAACTGCAGAGGAAACACAGCCTGTTAGAGCCAGTTGAAGTCCATTAGCGAGAGAGCAGTTATATTCATTTGCAGCTGTTACAAGAAAACATGGTGCTCGGCACCTTTATTGTCCTTTTTTTATTGTTCTGGGGTATGTGGATACAACCATCTACTCAATAAACCTATCTGCATCCCATCTATTGCTGTATTTACTTATTACTGACATTTCTGATAAATAACATGCCAAGTTTTACTTAAAAAAAATTCCCTTGATATTGTTTTCAGGATTTTATTCATATTAATTTATTATTTTTTAAAAAAACCCTTAAGTTATGACATTGCAACTGCTCTACGCTTCCCACTTCAGCCAGAAGCAAAAGGCACCACGGGGAATTTTTCACGAGAGGAGGTTAAGACACAAAGACAGGATGTGCTCCACAATACAGGTGGGCTTTTGCCAACGCGTGACTAACTAAATGCAAGGACCGTTGGAGGTAATTATTACACATAAGGTGATCACAACAATATAAGACAAATACTACAAGTATTTCATATTAAATCTTTAAAGCCGTATCCTGCTGTCGCTTCCTACGGCTCTTCCTCCTGTTCTCTGACTTTTAACACCTCCAGGATACAACACTCGGGCAGTACAGAAAAGGAGGACGAGAGACAGAACAAGCAGAAAGGTGAGACACAGAGGAAAGGGGAATGAGATGTGAAGAAACAGCCAAGAGGTAAAAACAACAGGGAATTAAACTTAAAAAAAAAAAAAAGGAATTGGAAAGGAGAAACTCTTAAAATAATAAAAATAAAGATGTTTATTTTTAATGCATGTTATTTTCCAGAATATGTATAATCTCTGAACTATTTCTAAAAAGCAACATATTTTTTATCTTTTTTCTAAAGAAAATAACGTCACTTCTATATGATAGGCAGATACCTACTCAGAACAAAAGATGCAGATATTTAAGGAAAAAAAATGTTGATACCAGAACAATTTCTCCTACCCTGAGAAAAGGGAGAAAAACCTCTAGAAATACACTGTCTTAATGAATGCAACTCTGCTTTTTAGATCAACTAGAAAAAAGAAGGCATGAGCACGACCTGATAGAATAACTGCTAAGGACCTCTCTTTGGAAATTGGGGAAAATATTTAAAAGCAATCAACCTGACCTACGATTACTGTGCAAAACAAAAGCGAGCCTCCTGAATAACGTTGCTGTGAGGTACAACTAGATGAAGCCAGAGAACTTGCAAACAGACAGACATTTTTTCAGACTGTCCTCTCTCAAAAATTGTCTCTCCAGTTGAGATAAACCTTCTTTACCTTTCTCCGTCATTATAATTACACGTACAAAGTGTTAGCTGAAAAGGACTTTGATTAACTTCAGATTTAAATCAGGGTTATAATGAAAAGAATATTACAATTTAAAGAGTTAATATAACATGTCGAAAACACAGTACTAACTATAAAAATCCACATCTGTACGCCATTATATTTGTATTATTTGCCCACTGTTTGAACTGGATTTTTGTGCATTTGTTTCATCTATATTTTTATCATGCAATCATAATTCTGCATCTGTACAAAACTTAGTGTTTCTAGTTGCTGTAACTGATACTAATAGGCCATTTAACCACAATGCTACATCTGAATGGAATTAAGTTGGGCAACAGAAAAATCTGCAAGAATTTAATCTTTATGAATGTGCAAAGATGCTTGGGTTGTGGCCACCACTATGCAAATTTCACCCCTATCTCTCCAGCAACCAACCCTTAGATTTTGTAGAACTCCTGATGGTTTTAATCGTGCTCTTGCTCCAAATTTTGTGAGATGCTTATTTTCTTGATCATTTGCATATGTTGCCTAAAGCTGCATTTTGAATGTAATTTTCCAATGACAAAAGTTTTAGTGCACTCGTCTGTCACCCACTGCAGACTGCCCTGCTGATATTTGTGTTCAGAATTCAAAAAGATAAAAGAGTACATTTAGACAATAGTTTTATTCCATAGATATTCACAACAAAGTCACAGGAATACCTGAATTATGCATATGAAATGGAAGAAAAGCACGCAGGCAACTGTGCATAAAGGCCTTGATTCAGGAAAGCACCTTGACATTTGTAATCGGTTTGAACCTTACCAGTTAACGGAAGTCAAAGCTAACCAAAAAGCCACAAAAACCTTGGGCTGATAGGTTTTGGGTTTGAATTTTCAAGTGAGGGGTTTTTTTTCTAAAAAGAAAATATTATCCTACAATCCCTTCACCCACCAGAATTCATCCTGAAATTGTTATCTATTAGATTTTAATTAGGAAGTCACAGTAGATATTGGTGATAGAATTATAGCAATGAGGGGACAACACAACACTATACTTTGCACTAAATTCCTTTGCGGAAAGGATTGCTCAAGATTTCCAAGGTCATTACCCTAAGTGAGGTCCTCCATTCATTAAATCGAACACCTGAGCTGGATTTAACGACTGTTTGAATCGACGAAGAAACTTTACTCCCTGATTGTCTCCACTCTTTGAGTTAACAAAAACTAAAAGAGGACTGGCACAGGATGGCGGGCATGTGGCTTTCCAGAAACCTGTGAACATAGTTAGAAAGAATGAAATAAATAAGGCTTTCTGATATGAACAACACAAAAAGAAATCATGGGAAAGAGGAAGAAAGGGATGAAGGACAAAAGGAGTACATTTTATCTTGCATAATGTAAATGCTACACTGAATATTAGCCCTGCAGGGAAAACATAATTGTTCAAGATTTACCAGTTCATTTCCTTCCAGTATTTTCTGTGCCTACATTTAGTAAAATCCTGAAGACAATAGCTTTATTGTTTTTCCACAGTAAAAGAAGTTACTAAGCTTTTAGAATACTTCTCTCGTCTTTACAGGTTATCACATAATCAAATACATATTTCAGTTACAAGTGTTTGGGTTTTAATCTGATTTTTTCTTTAACCTTAGTTCCAGTTTCTTTAACCTTACTGGCTTGAACTGGATCGTCCACCTCTGTATGAGCTTTCTAAGAATACTCAGAGATTGTAAAAGTTACTGTACTCAGTTGCTCCCAGCTGAGACTTTGCACGAGAACTTTCTTCTCAGACTGAAGTTATACTATTAATTGTAATAGAATCCCTGAACAACAGACCTGCAGCTGTGATTCAAATCTTATTAAAGTCAACGCAGGCCTTAACTGATTACAGCAGACTTTCTGTAATGCCCTTAGCAAGCAGTACTAATGGACACTGTTGTCACCAACAAGAACAGTCCGTGGAAGTAGTGGTTTCTCAGCAACACTTCAAAATCAGACATCCCAGGTATGGGTTTTGACTTCTGTTTCAGGCAATAGTAAAATAACTACATTGCTTTCAGCTGCCTGAAAAAACTACTAAAGCTACAAATAAAAAATCGGCACTAAAGGATGCTAACTTAATTCCACACTACCATAATCTGTAATTTAAAATAAGTTTTGATTAATTTATTTAAATGCCAAGCAAAATAGTTTCACATAAAGAACAACCTTCCTAGCATGAATAACAAACAGCAGCATGACGCTCTGGTCTGAGACACCACATTGCAAGTAAAGGAAAGAGTGAATATATACAGCATAAACAATCACTTTTACTAACTTCATACAATAAAATTCATTAAATTGTGTTAAAGTCGTTGGTCTAGATTTGCCATCAACGCAAACTATAAAATGAAAGCAGTGAGATTTCGTGATACTCCTTATTAAATCCACTCCCTGCCTTTAAGCGCAGTCTCCCACTGCTCACGCATCTCTATCCTGAGCCACGTCTGAGTTTTGAACATTTGCTGTGGTTTTTATCAGTGTGTTGCAGGACTCTTACACCGCTTATATTTAAAAGAGATGTAGAGAGGCTATGGAAGCGATTCTTTAGCCTGGTAAAGTAGCTGTTGGATCTGAGCCATTCAGTTAGCTTACCTCTGCATAAAGCAAAGTTATCTAGAATTTGAGAACTTCTAGAATGAGTGATGCATGCCAGGCAGGCATCAGCCCACTTCATCTGAGGACTCTGGTCATTCCCTTGAAAAGTTTCTAAGGTTCATAAATAAAATGGGAGAAAATTTCTAGGGAGGGAACTTTCAAAACCATTTTTTAAATCAAGTCAGTTAAAGAATCCTCTAAAAAGCTACATGGAAAGTTATACTATTCTGTAAATTTGAAG
Source organism: Chionis minor (assembly GCA_013398295.1). Classification (NCBI taxonomy): domain Eukaryota; kingdom Metazoa; phylum Chordata; class Aves; order Charadriiformes; family Chionidae; genus Chionis; species Chionis minor. Next base: position 446,406 of record VZSF01000225.1, read on the forward strand.
ACTGCATTCACCTGCTCAGCAGAAGGATTTTAGCCTTGTTTAATTATACGGGTGTCACTAGGCACTGCAAGTCCAGAGCTACCACTGAACACACTACAATACTACGTACCATCAGAGTCTATACTGTTTAGTGCTGTTGGAGGTATGATCGATACCTTACATTGGCCAAGTGGACATTTACGAGGATACAGATCTTTACAGGCAGTGTGAACCTACGAAAGAAACAAAAAATTATTTCCCTACAGTGGAATTTGGGGATGAAAGTGTAACTGATATGGTATCTATGTAACAAAAATGGACTAATATATAGCATTTAGGTGTTGACGGAAGAAGACCAAGACAGGAAAAAACCCCATAAGAGCGCTCAACCATGAAGTCTTGTTACTTATTCCATAAAACATAAGGTTGGAGTACTTCACCTTCAGCTACCCTTATAGCAGACATAAATCATGCTTTCAAGGGAATTGCTTACCTCCATCCACAAGCAAGGGAGGACCAAATTCCCAGCAGCCAGTGTCTGTGCTGGGGGCAGCAGGCACACTGTGCACAAGCAAAGCAATAGCTCTGTATGGACCCGGTCCACCTGGATGTTCTGGAAGATGTGCCTGCACTAAAGGCAGCACACCCACCCAGCCAGGCCAACCCAGAAAAGATGGGTCCCATAAACTATGTGTTGTAGAGGACTGTTCTGTAGTTATTGGAAAAACAGGCGCACGCAGAGGGTGCTGCACTTCACCTAAACTTCAAATCACCTCTGGCAATGCCAATCATTTCCCACTGCCTACACACAGAGCCTCAGATATCTATACACCAACAACATAAAAAAAAAAAACCTGCTGACTTACCACTTCTATAGCCTATCATATGAAACCCATCTTTTTAGACAAGTTAAAAAAATTAAGAGGAAACTCTGTTTTGGGGAAACAGCAATAATACGTTACAGAATTTCTATCAGCAACCTACAGAGTGTCCTGAAGAAGGGAACTTCAAGATTTCAGAGCTATAAAAATATTACTACGATAACATTAATAAATAGTAATAAATATGAATATTACTAATATTACTAAAATATTATTACAGCAGTACCTATGATAAAAGAGGCAAGAAAGTAACACATGATCATCAGGCATACAGAACAGGCAGGCAAACCTTCAGTTACCAGTTAGGAGAAGGCAGAGAAAACACATTGGATGACAACACCTATTAAGGAAAAGCTGCATCTGTGGGCGTATTAAAAATTAACTGAAGTAAGTATGACAAGTCATGAGAAATTATGAACGTTAGAGAGACCTAAGCTTGCACAAGCTGCCTGCTCCTACTTAATCCAAAAGCACGGCTACGAAATGACAACATAAAAATAACGGCAAGCAATAAAGCTGGCAAAGTCCTAGGTGCTTAGATGTGTTTCACTGCACCTACCATAGCTTTACACCAAAGGCACTTCCAATCTTGCAGGCGTAAAACACTGCCACAAGTCTTGTCGCAGACTGCGCATTTGGCACTGACAGGCAGATTACCCTCTAGCCACTGGTGAGGCATCGCTATCTGTGAAGAAGTAGTCATAAAAGTTAAATACCCAGAAATAGAAATCAGAGGCTTTTGTCTCTCAGACATAGGTGGATTTAGGCTGTTTCCCGTAGCTCTACCCTTTCACCAAAGCAGCAAGTAATGCTGACCAGGATAAGCGACACTGATGGCTCGCAAGTCAACAGCTATGAAGAAGGCGGACTACGGTGGTGATTCTTTCACTTGCCAGGCAGAAAAAGCAACAGCTGAAGAAGGGAGACACATCTCATTCAGCTACTCGTGGTACTACGGTAGCAACTAACCACAAAACAACAGGGCAGTTAAATCTAGAGACGCTGTGACACAAATAAGCACCCATTCCCTTAATGTCGACTTCATGACACAAACCAATTAAAGTAACAAAAATCCAGGAGAATAGGCAGGACAGGAGAATATCTCTGTGGCTTTACATACCCGCTCAGTCACCATGGCTGGTAAGTCACAGCTCTATAAAGCAGCCCCTAAATGCCATGCAAAGCTTTACTCGGTGCCCTCTTTGTCCCATTAATACCACGTGCAACTCCACGTATAGACGGAAAGACGCTCATAGGTGTGCAATTCAGTACTAACCTTCTAGGAAGAAGTTTCAAGCCAGTGGCACATACATAGTTGTGTTTGTAAAAATAACCCACCTATCACAATAAACCTCCAAAAAGCTTTTTCTCCTGCTCATTTTAAAATTCCTTTTTTTTTCATTAGTAAAAAAAAACCCGACCTCTGTGAATTCCAAGCAGGCCTCCTGGGGAACAGCTATCGGTAAGGAGGACACAAAATGGATTGTCAAAACAGTAACAGTGTAAAACACCACCTTTGCTTAAGAGCAGCAGGAACTTCTGGGAGCAATTCTCCAGCTTCAGAGATTCTCTGCAAGTGGCCTTTAAAATCTTGTACCACAGCTGCAATCTAGCGCCCACAGATACTAAACTCGTCTTGTGAGATAGGAATAGAACTTTTGTTCCAAATATCATGCTAAGCTTTGAAAAGTGTTCAGGAATGTAGCCACCTACCACTAACTTCAATGGGTCACATGGCAATATTTCTAGGCTAAGCCTTCCCCCCCCCCCGCAAAGAAGAAGAAATTTGGAAAATACTGTAAATATGTATAGTACTTACACCATCTTCATCTTCAATGATGTCTTTTCCAATTGAGGCTAACGTAGTCCATTTGCAGTTATTTGTTGCTCGGACAGCGCATCTTTTATGTGCTTTAAACTTACACACTGGAAGGCACACACAAGCATGCATACTGTTATTTGTTGTATTTTGGTGATACGTTATCTTTTAAAAAATTAAACACAGTTATTCCATAAAACAGCCAAGTACATGTCACTTAGTCTCACACCCATGACACAACCCAACTGAAAGAAAATTCAGTTCATAATCACTCCAGCTTTAATTCTCTAAGCCAGGTTTAACTGTTTAGCTGTAGCCCATGTTAAGTGTGTCCTCAAAACCATATCAGTCCCCATTTTTTCAGATGCAATGCTTAATAAAAATATTAAGGTACAAATATATCTTTAACTGTGTTTTTGCCTTTTCTATTCCTCCAGTGACACAACTCAGATACCTGGTCTGAATTTGCAGGAGGTGATGGGAAAGTGTTTCACAGAAGTATTTGCTTCAGGAGCTGCACCTTTGCTTAAAGGATCCCTTTTGGGTACCACACTATGCCTGTTTTCCCAGAAGCTGAGAAACTGAAGGATTAGGTGGTGATGTATTTATTCAGGATACTGGTGGTTACAATGTTTTCCAAGAGGTTACATTAAATGAGGAAGAGCCTGACTTCTCACTGGATTATTTATTAAAAAACTACTAATTGGAATACTCAGCACAAGTGTGTAGTACCAGCAGACATTCTCACAATCTAATAACTATTTGTATTTTGTTCAACTCAATTAAGATGACTAGTTAATGATATCATATTATACCAAACAGACTGATGCATACAACTGTGGGTATTTCTGTTACTGGAAGTGCATGACGTCATTATATTTAGAGTGCATTATACAAATTATTTTGGCAAAGACCATTAAAGGTTTATGAGAACTAGCCAGCAGACCAGAAGCAGTAGTCTCTTTTCAAACAAATATTTGACAAGAAACTATTAAAAGCTTTGGCCCATTGCTTGTCCACCATTAAAAACATTAAGCCATGGTACAAAAGGTCTTGTGAATCATAAATTTCTCATTTTAATTCCACTGATACATTGCCAGATCAATTTAAAAAGTGAAGTGAGGCTATGTAAGCAACATCTGAGTTTGAGAGCAATCATCCCTGTTCTGGGAGATGTGTGAAAGTATGTGCTTCGCTCAAGGAAAGAGAAGGAAACGGAAAAAGCAGTTTTGCTGTTTTTACAGTAATTCCCCTGGTATTTCAAAAAGTAGCATTCGTAGACGTGAAGTGTGCAAATATCCCATATTACTCAACTAACAGGGCAGGCTTGCATTTTCAGAATAGCTCAGCATCATATTGTGTGTTTGCCAACCTAAGCTGGTTCCAAGCATCTGAAGAAGTCAGCTCTCACAGAAGCATAGGAATAAAGGTTGTATTTTCAAAAGCGATGGCCGTTGAGAAGTTTTGCCACCTGAATGTTTTCAAGAGAATATGCCATCTTCTTATTCGTAAATGAGGCGCATTTGTCTTTGCTATGCAGATCAAAATACAACAAATCAGGGACAAGGGGCAGTAGGAAATTCCAAATGACTACGGCACAGCAAAGTAAGCGAATTTTCAAATCGTCTTGAGCTATGGTTCAACTAGATCTCAGGGCTGTGTAATGCAACCTCTGCTCTCTCAACAAGGCAAGGACAAATTCAAACCCTGAATCTGAAGAGCTGCAGGAAGCCACATCGTGGATAGCAAGTGACAGCTAGTATTTGCCTTGTGGGTACAGTATGTAACTTACCAAATCTCAGATTAGACTTTGTGTAGGGTCACCTCCCTGCAACCCCAGTATCATCAAACAACAATTCATGTTACTCTGAGCATTAAATGTTACCAAAACCAATGCTTTAACACCCAGATGTAACTTTTGAGCAAAATACACATCAGTACAGAAGAGACAGGTATAGAAAGGAAAATTTTAAGTCAAATCTCAACCTTAGTTACCACTACCCCCAATTTCTTTTGTCTCAGATGACACTGCATCCCATTCATGAATCAGTCTGATATCTGAAATCTTTTGGAAAGATGCATACATACTGCTAGACATCAATTGCCATTAAAATTGCCAATCAAAGCTAAAAGACGAGAAAAGGAAAAAATTAGCCAAACCAAATCTAGAATACTCGTAGAACAATATTTTATATTTTAATTTCCTGTGTAAGTATTTCTAGCCGGAATACGAAGCAGGTCTCTCAGAAAGTCAACCAAGAGAACCACTTAATTAGCAAACAGTTGTCACAGTGGTACCAACATCTGCTGTCACAGTGATTAAATCTTGAGTTATTATTAACTATAATGAAGAAAAGTCAACATTACTGAATGTTATCATAGGATCTCTTGCACTGAAAATATACGCCTGTGTTATAGAACACTTCTGTCTCAAAGGCTTTTCACTCCAACCACCCATCAATTAATTCAACTATATTGGCAAGATAGTCAATTTTTTCCCCCAAAACTTAACACTCTACCACCTATTTTACGATGAGTTTTCTCTTCTGTGTTCTTCAAAGAACTGGCTCAGACTGGTTTTTTCCAACTTCAGAGGCCAAAGCCGGAGTTTTGAAACTGATCTGAAGATCCCTGAGCTGGTGTCTATAGTTTAAGTTGTTAAGATGGAAGGATTTGTCTTCAGGTATTCCAAGAAACCTGCTGTTTTGTTTCCAAGAATACTATCACGTGATGGATGGACAAGCCACAGTGAAAAGAGTGACTCACATGAAAATAGCGGCCTAATTTCACTCCAATTTGAAGGTTATGTCCATGTTACAAAGGATAACATTCAGCAGTTCCTTGGTAGTTTTTACTATTTTCACCCAAAGAAATAACTCTTTAATTTAATATTACAGAGTCAAGTACTACAAAGTTACTCATGCAAATTAACTTTGCAATACAGGTTTGCAATATAGCTTCCCTATGCAGGTGTAAAGTCTTCAGTTAAATGATTTTGAGAATAGCACCCTCAGTCACTGTCTGCAATGGATGGTTCTTGATAAGTATGCAGCTGTGACGTACTCTGGTACATAATAATTTTCAATGAGTATTTGCCTTATTTACCAAAAACTAATGAAATACTGCTCCTAGACAACAATATTAACTTCTTCCTGGCCTTTTATCATTATTATTATTACTACCACTACTCTTACTAGGCTTGGTACTCCTACAATTAAGATCTTTTTTTCAATACTGTGTATCTTCAAAGTATCAGTGACTTCAGAACAGCTTCAACTGATTGTTGCAGTTACAGAAAACACAGCATTTCTGTGATAAGGGTCCCAGGTTATAAACAACACAAAATTACTGATTTGATCAAAAACCTTATTTAAGTGATTTCCCCAGGATTACAGAGGGGCACAGTGCGAGACAAAGCCACCAAACACAGTTTTCTATTACTCCTTAATTCTTTAACAATGAACATCCCTTCTCTTCCTGACCACTTCGTTCACTCTCCAGCCTGTGCAGAAAATGTGGCAAAAATCCTGGAGACAATGACTACCCAAGTAGTGCCTGTACAATACTCTGTGCAGTGGCTAAGAACAGGGTTTTGTGGGAAAAAAAAACCCCAATCATAATGAGAAAAGACCAAGTGCACTAAGTGCATTTGCAGAGGCAATTTAATCCTAGTATTTTTGTATGGCTTGACTTCACGATCCTAAAGTGTTCTTTCAATACTGTCTGTTTGTGTAATTCATCACAGGAGAAAGCATCTCATTTAAACTGCAATCACCAGCTTATTAGATATACTTGATATTCAAGAATCAAGATTCAGCCAGGATAATGAAAACACTACATGACGAAATACATCTTTGAGTATAATCATAAAGGCAGTGTTCCACTGGCAATGACTTAGATAGAAATGCGGTATTAATACAGAGTAATCGAGGTTAGAGAGCTCTGAAAGAGTTTCTGTAGATCATGATCTATATTTCATTAGGTTTCTTTGCCTAAACATTCCACGTAACCCTGTGTTTACCTTACAACTTCCTAGGCTTAGACTCCTGAGCATACAGCAACCTAAATTCTGAATAAGAGAAATATTTGAGGAGCATAAAGAACAAAAATCTTACTTGATTCAGCTAGTCTGGAGTAATTTCCAAAGTAAGGCAAAAAAAATTAGAATTTCTCTGTCCTACTAAAGACCGTGGATGAATGCTGCGGAGGTCAGTCCTTTAGAGCTAGCTAGAGCAACACAACACACAGACAACATTTGAAAAGTAGATTATCCTTTGAGAAGACACAAAAGAAGGAACTAGTGGGACTAATAGCCAAGGACATCCCAAATGAGTGTATGATTCAATTTTTTTAAAGTTTTTTGAGCAGTAGAAAGAATGAAGCCTGGTTTGATACGAATGTACATCTTCAGTTTGATATTCATATTGATTCTTTGACTTCTAAAAGGATGGAAGTTCTTGCTACAGTCTTTTCCCTAGCAAAGGTATTGACAAACCTTCTTTTTCTACACTGGCTTCCACAAAACTTCAGGGTGGCCTGCAATTAATTTGGTCAACCTTTGCCAAAGGCTGCTGGGAGGCAAGGTGCCCTGAAAAAAGAAGGCACCCACCACCTCCAAAAGAAGTGAGGCTTGTTTTCTGGTCAGGATGAAAAAAACAGTTGTGTTAATGCTGCTGGAGACCAGCAGGTCTGAGAAAATAAAATAATACAGGACTGTTCTTCTGAAGTATGGCACGCTTCAAAATACCAGCAATAGGATTTAGTTTCATTTTTACCTTCAGTTAACAGTCAAGAATCAGGTTGCAAAGAGTACAAAGACTCTAAGCTACTTTCAAGATAACTTGGTGTGCCAGGAACCCAAACCATTCAGAGGAGGAAGAGCTCCAATATCTCTTGGGAAGAAGCCTCTCTTGCTTCTCAATACAAGACATAATAGAGTAGCCTAGGATCAATGACCACACAAATAATTGGATTTAGTATACATATAAATGGATTCCCAGCGTAAAGCAGTGCTGGAGGTTTCAAATGCCAGGCATGAATATTTAAACAGTTTTTTTAAAGATGTAATGAGAAAAAAGAAGCACAGAACACGCCTGGGGAATCTTAAGACTCCATACTTCCTACATTGTCTCCTCAAACAGTGTATATTGCTAACACAGGGTCAGTCAAAAAAATAGATGGTGAAATGCATTAGAAGTTTCCATAGCAGAAGCAAGTAAATATGAACTTAGTCACATAAGAATTTCAGAGAAAGAAGTAGTTATCAAACCAAAATTCACTCCTTAGATGACGAAATTAAGGATGATTAACACAGGGTTTAACAGGTATACAGAACTGGGGACAAAGTATGAGTATTCCAGTAGAAAGTCAACTGTCAAATGATTTAGATTAGATGCATATTTAAAGTTCTCCTTTGATTTAAAAAATACTTGGAAAAAGATTAAAGACAATAGATATAAACTAGTAGCTGAGAAGTAAGAGGAGGTAAACTTATTAATAGATAAAAGAATATCATACCATCTACATATAAACCAGTCCAGGTCATACATGTTTATGGAACTCTGGACCAGTGAAAGCAAATCCAAACTACTTTCATGAGCCACTCGTAAAAACTGCTGAAAGATCAACTGGCATCAGAAAGGTGGATAAATGTAGTATTAGTTTGCAGTAAGTTATGCAGAAAGGTGACAAAGTCCAAATCTGGAAATTTAGGAAACTTCCTTAATGTAAAGTTAATGCCAACACCTTGGAAATTAAAACCATACTTGGAAGCAAAATAAGACACTGAAAAACCAGAAAATCATGAACTACAACCACTTACACTGACAACCTTAAAAGAATTATTCTAGCTAAACAGCCTTTTAAAATACCTATATTAACTTACAAAAGGGTAAATTCTTTATGAAAGAAGTCCTTCCTTTCCTTTGCCTGAGCAAATATAACTGTATTTGTACACAGAGGCAATACAACTGCATTTTAGTTAAGCACATGATATTTCCATCTGCCAATATCAGACATTGAAAATACCATAATTGCCTTAAAACTGTCCAAGCGACTTACACGCAGTGGAAAACATACACCAGAGAAGCTGGAAGTAACTATGCTATTTCTAATTTCTATGAAACGGGTTCATCCCGTTCCTTGGCAACTACACCATTAGCTACATTAAAAGCATGGACAATTCAGGACAGTGGGTTAATGTTTCCTTTGTAAGATTTCCTTAATACACATTATTATGCTCAGACCTCAAGTTATTACAACAGCATCAATAACAGAAATGCATTTGCAGTTGAGTAACATGCATCCAAAAAACGAAGCTTTGAATAGAGCAACTGTAACTCTTTTCTGGACAGTTAGCTATTTTGGTAATTAAATATCTCTACATTTCATCTCTCTCATTCGGTCACACGGATGCTTTATTTTCTACTGGATTCTAAAACAAGCAGACTTGTTACCACTTTTTCCCAGAAGTTGCAGGAGAAAATAAATAAGCTGTTTCAGGTTTATTTGTTTGCAAAATAATCCTTTCTCCAGATAAGCTTAATGCTGAAGTCTTAGCCACGCCTCCTTTTTCTTTGTGCTCAATTTCATCTGTTGAACCATCAAAATGCAAAGGCACCTACATCTCTATCCCCTCACACCGCATGAGAGAATTTTTAAACCAATAAACCTGTCCTCATCTGTCCTGCCTGTACTGCAGGATCAGGCAGCAGCAACAGAGCAAACAAGAATTAGAGGGGAAGAGGTCACGGCGCTGAACAGTCTTCAGAATTTTTCTAGATTTTGGGCAGAAACTACCATTATGATTTTGTTTCCTCAGGAATGCTGGTTCTGCAAACCAGCAAGACTATTTTGCTTCACATTTTTGACAGGCAAATCAAATAAATCCTATCTTTTCTTGCAACCTGTCCACCCAGCACATTTCAAACCGGTTGCTGCAGCAGAAGGAACCGTTTTATCAAGATGAGTTAGGAAAAGGCACCTGGAACACAAAGAAGGTGAGCCAGATCATTAGCAGCCCCTCTGCCCAAAAGAAAGTCACTCTAGTGAGTGTATTTCTCGCCTTGGGCTTTTTTCTTACTCATTACTTTCACAATCATTACTCCTCTTAAACTTTCAGCCATCTGTGTACATTATAAACAGGAGGAAGAAAGCGTTTATTTTACCTTCACAAGACAGGCCGTGAGAAGTGACTCCAGAGAGGCTCTCTCTACACACGTTACAGAAGGTAGGTCGGGCATGGGAGCAGGCGTACCAGTTATGCATCCCTGAGAAATGTTCCACATTAAACTGTGCGGTCTAGTAAAGGAGAAGTTAAGACAAATTTGCAAGTACAGAACACAGCTACCGTGACTGAAATTACCTATGGTTCCATATTACAGGGGACAACAACGCAATGTTCACCAAAAGTATTTTCGAAAGGGTATTTAGCCTGATCTCCCTCCAAACTTCTAAACAAAAGTGTGATAATAAGCTCTCATTTTGCTAGTAAAGGTCGTAACGTGAAGTTTCATTCTGACATTAGACACACTCTTCACACTGAGGAGGGCGAATATGCCAGTTCTGTGTCCTGTAGCTTGATCTTTTGAGCTGGAACAGGTTGCACCAAGAGGGATGTCAACTTACCTCATAGTGTTCTCTGGACTGAACGGACTTCAGAGAGCTTATCCAGTCCTCCATTTCTTTTCTGTTCTCAGCACACAATATTAGCCTCCTAAATGGAGTGATTATCTGAAAAAGATAACCCATTCTGATTAACCCAGATAGTTGAAATCATGATAGACTATAATATTTAACGTACCCTTTCCTGCAAGATGATGCAAAAGGAAGACATGCCCTAGATCACAAGATATTAAACACTTAAAAATATTTTCTTTAATACACTACCAACAACAAAGGGGTTTGCTTTTCCTTTTTCAGTTCCCAAAATTCAAATCAGGCTTCGGTATAGGTCTTTACAATCTATATTGATCATTCATCCTTTCTCAGCTCTTTGTCTATGCACTTAAATACTCAAATGGCAGGCGCTGAAACTGTTAAAACAGCCCTTCTGGAAATTACTAATTGACTAAGATTGCAATCCTATTTCATAATAGCACTGTAGCAACTGCAAGGTCCATTCCAATTGCTAGAGACAGAAACACATCAAAAGCAAAAGCCTGATAGTCTTAAACAACAACAAAAGCTTTCATCGTATTTCTCTATCTTGTATATTGATACTAAATTTACACAAATTTTAACACACATAAATTGAAAACAGAACTTTCTATATAAAACTCAGCATACGAACACATACAAATCTTTATAAAAAGACACAGAGAACAAAAGCAAACAGCTGAGATCATATCCTACTAGGATGGTTGCACGAATTCCTGGAACAAGTTGATGCTGAGGAGTTTTCAGTGGTCTGGTGTTGGATTCTAGAAATCTGAAAATGCTGTATCTAGGAGGTTGAGAGTATAAGCTGTTTTCCCCCCTCCCTCACCAGCAGAAAAATAATTAAAATAACAAGAAGGCACCAGAAACTATCAGCTAACTCCCACTGAAATTATTTTGAGCACTGTACTAAAATAGATGAAGCAGTTACTTACATAGCAAAGAATTTCAAACAAAATAAGTACATGAAATTAAAGGAAAGTTATTTGTTCGGTGGTAGGAAGTCTGAAAAATAAAATTAAATCCTTTATCAGTCTTTTGCATAAACCTATTGCATAGTGTGCACCACCCACACTTGCAAATTACTTAAGTAAAACAAAGAAAGGACCACCAAAAAATGACAGCTCTGAGTATTGTTTTAAATGCTACAGGCTAGATAGCGCAACATTTGCACAATATTAGTAAACAGTTATCTACAGCTACATTTACTTACCCAATCTCCACCGTAAATAGTCTCTAGCCTTGATTTGTCCTATCCACCTCTTCATTAAACTGAGCTGCTCTTTAACATATCTCAGAGGCAACGTAACTGAAGTGCAGCAAGCTGCAAGTCACATGGAGGAGAGGCAAAAACCCTCGGGGCTTGCGCTTTTTTTTTTTGCCTTTTTTTTTTTTTTGATGTACTCACTTCACATGGAATTGAATAGTTTCTCTGTTTTCTATTTCCTTCAATCTTGCTTAAGCTTTTTAATAAAGTTTATTAGTAGCTCTCCGTGGCTCTTCCTAAAGAACAGTTAATGCAAAGAGCAATGCTTCTCTCATTAGTTTGGAGCCAAACAGACGCTTTATTACTTCAAAATGTTTTTCTAGGCCAGGTCATCAAATGAAGCCCAGAAAAGCCATTAAATCATAATATAACCCTGGCTCCAACAACAATCAGCATTCTGCTGGAATTTCCAGGTTTCAGTGGACTCAGAAATCTTATTTGGGCAAATACACCCACCAGATTATTTCCTATTTTATAGCATGACATTATAATACAAATTAAGTAAGGACAAGTCCACCCAAAACTCTGCACTTTGTGTCTGTCCTTCCCCCATGCTCATGACTGATGTTAACCTATAACCAGATGTTGTGAAATACCATTAAGTGACAACAGTTGCATTTATTGCTGAAGACTCCTGACAATCTTGATCTTTTCAAGTAATATTTATTTATATTACTCATGTCCTTAATACTACTGATCACAGAAATCCCCTGTGCCCCTGCACTCTCCCCTCCCAAAATCAAGACCTTAGTTCAGTTCTTCACATATACTCACCTCGTGCCAACAGAGATGCCCTTTGGTACCCAAAGCACCCAAACCAAGTAAATATGACAGAAGACCACAGCACCCAGAACAGCAGCTGTAAATAAGCCGGATGGGATGCCAAAGGCCATCTCAAAAGGTACTACACACCCATGTAACTGGCAATCAAATCATGACACCAAACATTGCTAACTAACGCATGTAACCGTACCAGAACTTCCTATATCCCAACCTCTTACTACATTCAGAGCATAATAAACTTTAATAAAGTTCTGAGCTTTTCACAGTCTAAAAATTAAATTCTATACTGATGATCATGTGAATCTAGGATCAATTACTATGAAAATAAAGTGGAAGACTGGAAGACATACCTATTTGTAAAATCAGCATCTACAACATGATGATTAAACTACATATTCTCATTGATTTAAAAATTTTTAACAAAAAACTTTAAGAACATGTATGATAACATGAAAAATGACAAAACGCATTATGCATTATAGGCAAAAAAATATCAACAATGCTTGGAATTTTTCTTCAAAAAAAAAAAGCAGTCCCTTTAAGTTCTCATCTATTTCAGTCACAAAATCACGGAGAAGATGTACCTTTGTTATTTATTAGATACTTCATCTAACATATGAATTCAGGGAACCAAGGAAATGGTTAGCAAACAGCAAGAAGTGTTTTTTCCTAAATGTAATGCATTATTTAGACTTGAAAAGTATTCCCAAGGGACGTTGAGGAGACCAAAAGTATAAATGTCTAAAAAGGTACTTGACAAATTCATCACAAATAGATGCATCATATAGTACAAAACACAATATCCGAAACTGTCAACTTATCAAGTCCTCAAAATTCAACAACAAGTGAACGTTGGGAAGTTACAGAAGAGGAAGTATCACTATGCATGCTCTGCTGCTTCTACTCCTTTCTTGAGTACCTGCTACTGCTATTATACTACTTTGATTCAGTACGGTTTTCTGAGCTTTACGCTAACTCAGTATAGCTATTCTTGCTTGTCCAAAACTGAGAATGACTTCCTATACCTCCGTATTTGCACACACATGTGCTTTCTTATGGATGCTTACAGAAAGTTATGATTAATTAAGTTGGGTTTTTAGAGTGCATTCATTAAAGACAGTTGAACCTGTATGCAAACATCATCAGAATTAAAATGGATTTAATTGTCCTTAAAACTATTTTCCAGCCATGTAAATTTGGATTTTGCCAGTAATCTTATCTCTTTGCATGTAGTCATTCAAAGTCTTGTCTCTTTTTTCTTCTACCAACCAAAGTCAGTATCTTTTCTTCTATTACGTATTACCTTTTTTAAAATTAAGGCTCTCTGCCCCAAATATTATTTATGTATCACCCTGAATATGCTAAACTCTCAGCAGACAAGAAGAAATCGTACAATAAAATGACAAAGGAAGTGCCACAGGGAGCAATGGAAGACCACTGAGGTAACACAAGAATGAGGGAACTCTTAAAGCTTGGAGGAACTCAGGTGCTAATGGTTCACACACTGACAAAGCAGGAGACAAATCAAGAAGGACAAAGACAGACAAAAGGCCTTAAAAATAAATAAATCAAGCAGATTTAATTTAGAAGATTAAGTTACTATGAAAATTTTCACCATTGTCAAGTAGCCAAGAAGAAGTCATTGCTGATTTTGGAGAAGAGAGTTATGAAAGCCAGATACTGCAGTATATTGCAAAGTAATGAAATTGAGGTAGTGGGAATAAAAAATGTTTTTAACGCAGTAGGCATAGGAAAGGGTGAGCATGTACTGTCTTAAAAAATGAAGGCAAACAACACAAGTCCTAAAACATCATAGGGAATCAAGAATGTCTGGATAGGAAGAAAAATGCCCCGTTACTGCAGTAACGTTCCTGCTCTCTTCAGAAAAACAGGGAGCTTTTTGAGTGGGGAATGAAGGCGAGAACAAGAGGACATTGTCCCATCTACCATCACAGGTCTTCCCACAATTGGGATTTTCACACATGTTGACACTGGGATAATTTGGCTTCTAAAAACATACATATGTTCATATATATGTACATACATATCTGGAAATTACTTTGATGATAATTACACAGTCAAGTTTTGGGCCACTACCACAGCTTTTCTTTCAGATAACACCTATTAAGAACAAGCTTAACATCTTGAAAGGAAATAAAATTGCTATTAATTTCAGTCTAAATTCGAAAGCACCTTTTGCTTTCAAAGGGGCTAACTACCAATAACATTCTTTATGCCTTTGACCCAATGGATTTAGACTTACAATCTGTAAAATAAAAATAGAGAGAGTTCAATTAAAGCCTCTTGCCTAACTTTTAACATTTTTTATTGTATCAGCAATATATAAGAAAATGCAGTTCCCAAAGCTTGGTGACTACATTTCTGGTTTCCTTTACCGATTCAAAGAAAAATGCAGACACTACATTTGCTGATCAAGAAAATAATGGTCTACATCTCAGCAGCAACACAGCAGCTATTGTAAAGCACCCGGCTTCCTGCAACATGATATTTGCATTAAGGCACCTTCTGCTGCTCTAAAACTATTATCAGGCATTACACTAATAGCACTTTGTATGGCCGATCTTGAATTGACTTAGTAATGTTGAAACATCACTTAGAATCCGAAATGGGCGGGGAAATGGTTTTCCTGTTCTTTGAACAGATATTTTTAAAATATCTTTCTGGAACTAATGAAGAGAGGGTGATAGAACGAGAGACCGCACCCGATGCTTGGGGCATGAACATAAAAGGTTTAGTGCTTTATAAGTTCTCTGTGCTCCTAGATGTTGGCGAGTGAGTTCTGGCAAACACCAGGATAAGACATTACGCCTCCTTTGCTTTCTGTCTGCCCCTCCATTTCCCTGTCCTCATGCAGGTGGGTCCACAGGAATGTGATGGATGAATGCAACGGATGAATGCGCCTCCATCACAGTGGCGGGTGTAGACTGCTGGGGTCATCGATGCATCCACAGCAAAACTTGTCTGAAAAAGTCACAGTGCTGACAGTTGGGCAGCTTTCTACAATACTTTAATTTCTTGGATTCAGGATACTCAACAAATTAGTACTGTCACTGTCAAAGGTGTAGTTGGTGCTTTACAGTGAATCGTCACTATTATTTTTCAAGATGAGCTGAGCCAGGCAAAAGTATAAATTACAAAGGGAGCAGAGGATTTAAAAGCAAGGCGAGTAATAAATGGCTATTATATTTGCCTCAGTACAATACAGAATTTATAATCAGAACAATTAGCTCCGTCTACTCCACTAAAACATTGCTTCCCTCTTTTTGCTGGCCTTCTCCTATTTCACTGTTGCCAAGCTCACAAGTAATGAAGTAATTTGTGGTTTTGGTCCCCACGATAAAAGCTCTTAGGAGGGGGAAGAATAGGGTTAGTCCCACACAGCATCTCCTGCACCAGTACAGCAGGACAAGTGGGCTTAACTCAAAGTCAGGAGAAAAGTGGTTACATCACAGAAAGGGGTATAAGGTCTACTCTGACTTCATTCTGCAGTAGAATCCTGCCCAGTAACTTAGCTGGCCTTTCCTTATATACCACATCTAGCAAAAATGAAGGAGAATCTCCCAAAATACATCCAGGCACACGAAGGAGAAGAAAGCAATCAGGAGTAGTCGGCATGGATTCACCAAGGGAAAGTCATGGTTGACCAACCTGCTAACCTATGATGAAATGATTGGCTTGGTGAAGGAAGAGACAAAGGTGGATAATGTCCAGCTTGCCTTCAGTTGAGTCTTACAGCACTGTCCCTAAAGGACCCTCATAGAGAAGCTGATGAAGTTTGGGCTGGATGAGCAGACACTGAGGTAGAGTGAAAACTGGCTGAATGGCTGGGTCCAGAGGGTGGTGATCAGTGCCACAAGGTCTAGTTGGAGGCCACTGTCTAGCAGTGTATGCCAAAGGTCAATACTGGGTCCAGTCCCATTTACCATCTTCATTAATGATCTTAGTGATGGGGCAGAGTGTACCCTCAGCAAGTTTGCTGATGACACAAAACTGGGAGGAACGGCTGATACGCCAAAGAGGCTCACGCTGCCACCCAGAAGGTCCTCAACAGGCTGGAGAAATGGGCTGACAGGAACATCATGAAGTTCAACAAGGGTAAGTCCAAAGCCCTGCACCCAGGTAGGAACAATGCCAGGCATCAGTACATGCTGCAGGCCACCAAGCTGGAAAGCAGCTTGGCAGTAAAGGACCTGAGGTACATTTGGACAACAAATTGAACGTGAGGCAGCTATGCGCACTTGCAGCAAAGAAGACAAGTGGTATCCTGGGCTGCATTAGGAGCGTTGCCAACAGGTCGAGGGAGGTGACGCTGCCCCTCTGCTCAGCACTGGTGAGGCCACACCTGGAGGGCTGTGTCTAGTTCTGGGCTCCTCAGTACAAGAGAGACATGGACACACTGGGCACAGTCCAGGGAAGGACCATGAGGATGATGAAGGGACTGGAGCATCTGATATATGAGGAGAGGCTGAGAGGGCTGGGACTATTTAATCTGGAGAAGAGAAGGCTTAGGGGGATCTTATTTATATGTGTTAATACCTGAAGGGAGGGTGCAAAGAGGACTGAGCCAGGCTCCTTCCAGTGGTGCCCAGTGACAAGCTAAGGGCAATGAGCACAAGCTGAAGCACAGGAGGCTCTAGGTGAACATCAGCAAACACTTTTTACTGTGAGGGTGACTGAACACTGACACAGCCTGCTGAAGACAGTTGCAGATTCTCCATCCCCTGAGATACTGAAAAGCTGCCTGGACACGGTCCTGGGCAGCCTGCTCTAGGTGGCCCTGCTTCAGCATGGGGGTTAGAGCAGACAACCTTCAGAGGTCCTTTCCAATCCCCAAATCACTCTGTGATTCCGTAAAAAAAGAATTAAGATAAATCAAGTAATCCAGTTATGACATGTTGAGCCTCAAACTGTAAAACAGATGCAAAAAGCATCCAGCAAAGATCACTTTGTCAGAAATCTTCAGTTCCTCAAGTTTGACCTCATGTATCCAACATCAACCTACTGCTAGCAGAAAAATATTATTCCTTCAAGTATAACTTTATAACAAGACAGTTACAAGAAGCAGGGTAGGAAAGTTCCATGAATTTGGACTGAAGAATTAGAAATTTATCTTAAATCAGTATTTAAATATAGCAAAACCAATAAACCATTCTTGTAAATGTAAACTGGAAACTGCTATATATAGTTCCAAGGCCTGCAGGTTTCTTTAAAGTCCTTACATAAAGACTTGTTAAGCACATTACTTCGCACTGCTCTGCCCTTAGCTCCGCCTCCACCAGCTCATTACACGTCTATCAGATGGGATGGCTTCTCTACTTAAAGGAAAACATTTACTTACGTATTTAATGGCATGAGGTGCAAAGTTATACAAAATAAAACAGCAAGTGACTATTTTTTTCATCTGTAGTAACAGAGGCCTGTTTAAACATGATGCAGCTGCTTGAAGCCAGGGATCCGTGCTCACTAGAAGCAGGAAATTTATTCAAAGTTTACACCAATGGCTTTGTTTATAAAACGATTTGGTATACAGGAACTGCACTGAGGGAGAGTTTTTAAGGTTTCTCCAGCTATTTTAACCACTTTTAAAGCAAGAAGATAAAGAAACGTCAGAGAATAGGTAAGTGTAAAACTGGAGCAAGAACAAAATCTGGCAGTCCTCTTACAGTAGTTCATAGACCAGTGCTCGTTCTCCAGATACCCCAACTGCTTCGTCAGTGCTATACTATGAGTTCAGGCGACGAAATAAAAGACATTTTAAATTAATTTACTTCTATGCAAATCTCCTTATCGTGTTTCACAAATTAAAGAAACTCTTAGGAAACCGAAGGAAGAAATAGAGACATTTTCTGTTAGCTATTTTCACAAAATTTCTGCTTAAGCTTGAAATCTGTGGAAAAAAAAAATCTAGGTAGATGTAACTAGAACCCAAATGTACAATATAGCCCAGAATGGTCACATTATTAAGCATCTCCTTCCCCCCCCCCTTCTGAAAAGCATTCAGCTTTCTTGTAATAGCTCAATCTCAAGCATTTAATCTATGGATTTTAGCCTCAGAGATGAAATGCTATACGGCTTTTTTGTAAAAAAACATAAAGCTTCAATGTCTTCAGACACTCTAGGGAAAGGGAGACAGTTCATCAAGTCAGAGATAAGGCGCTTAAAACTTTAAAGTCATACCCGAAGCTACCCAAAGAGCTCTCAGCTTCATTACTTTTTTTGTCACTCTCAGAGGGCGGGGGAAAATGAGCAAATGCTAAATGGAGGGGAAAAAACCTAAGTGCATCACAAGCACACTGTAATTGCTTTTGTCTCTCCAGCTTTTTTTTCCTGCAGCATATTAATTTGCTATTTCAGTTTTTGTTTTGTTTCTAAGCTGCCTGAATATAGAGGGGAAAAAAAAACCCAAACAAACCAACAACTGAGTGGAAAATTGAAGAAAATGGAATACAAAGCACTTCCCTTCTCTTTCTGTGGTTTGGGTATTGCTCGGGCTGGGAGCATTAAAAAGCCTTTGTCATTTAGAGGCTAATCAGCATCTGTATGAAACAGCAGATAGTTCACAAATAGGGAAAACTAAATCCATCCCAAGAGTTAGCTACCCGTTCAAAGCTGAGTCACGCTGGTGAGGCCAGCTCAGGAACTTGAACTGTTTCCAGCCATATTCTGCCTCCCGGAGATGACAAAAGGTCCCCGAGGTCTTCAAGGGTGTCACTCCAGCACTTATGTCAGCCCTGTGCTAGACTGTAAACAGGGAATGGGGAAAGTCTGGATGTGCCATTGCCCCATCTTGAAATGGCACTATACACGGACCTTCCTGATGACACCAAGGGTAAAATTTAAAATGGATTTAAAACTGAGCAGGATTTGGCGCACAGAGGAACGCAGTTTTAAGTAAAGACATCTACAAATGTGTCTGCACTCCCACCATCATCAATGTATACTGTACTACCAATGTTAACATTCAACCGGAACACAAAGGAAATACTTTGAAGTGTACCCAAACCCAGGAAATTATTATACATCTACAGGATAAATCTGATCTCAAGTATGCCCAGAAGAATCCTAAGGACAGCACCACACACAGTACATAGCACTTCACTCATATTTCTTTTGTTTTCATTCACACAAGAATTTCATTATACTACCATAAGCTCCTAAACCATCCCTGGATCACAAATAAATAACAAGTAGTAGTGGTATTAGTAGTAGTATGCAACTGAGTTAAGATAACACCAATAGTCGAGGTTCAAGCAGACTAAAGAGTGTTCCCAGAAGACTGCACTCTGTTAAATACTTTTAATGTGTAATTGAAATTGTGGTTTATGTAAGTTTATGAAGAAACAGAAACATGTTCATAAATCCATTCCTTTGGTGTCTCTGTGGCTTATTAAAGGGAGAAGTCAAGCAAGAGTGTCTCCCTTCAAGGGAATATCAGCAGAGACTGTATGTAGAAATTTAATCAAAACACATTTTTCACAAAGTATAAAAATATTGCAGATAGATGCACTCCAGAGCACTTCTACAGAGCAAAAAGGCAAGTTTAGTCATCCAGGCTGAGAACAAGGCAGTGAAAAAAGTTTGCTTAGCAATAGCTGAAACCAGGGGAAACTACCCCAAGTCTGGAACATGCCAAAGCCTTGAAGGAGGTTGCTGACCACTTGATCCCAGGAATCTCCCAACAGGGAAGTTAGCAAGATGATTTCATCAAACTACAGAAACAAGAAAAATGGTGAAAGAGAAGGAGCAAAAAGCCCAGAAAAGATCAGTACAACCTTTAGGTACGTGGCCCTTGGAAAGAAACGGACTGAGGTAGAATAGTGTCTGAAAGAGGCTTGAGGCTATGAGCAGAGAAGCCGTCTCCTGATGTCCACTGAGATCAAACTCCAGTAAACTGGATTTTGTAAACAAGGTGGACAGGATCAGAGAAATACCTCCACTGGCATCCATAAGCTTTTCAGCACTTTAAATAAAGCTGAATACCCTGAACTTTGGGTAAATAGAGAGTCAGTAATAAAACGGAATTGATGTGAGATTATTTAAATAGGAAAAATGCAGTATTAAGATAATTATTCCCAGCTTTGTGACCATCTCTCTTTGTCTCTGATATTTGAAAAGGCAGAAAACTGGAGTGCCCAAGCCCAAAGATGAAAGGTTTAAAACTCCTTTGGGAAAAGGCTCTTCTCATTTCCTCTTGATGTGGCTTCGGGAAGGTTAAGCACTTCTCACATTCCCTGAAGGTCTCATAGTCCCTACAGAAAAGCCTCAATAACAACTCCGAAAAAATCTGAGTGGCAAGAAAGGAAGCAAAATATGTCCAAGTCTAAGAAATTCCCACTATCTATCCAACATATTGCAAAGGTCTGCTGACACATTCTGCTTTCAAAGCCCATCGTGAATATTAAAGGTTAATTTTCTAAAATCAATTAGAAGCATGTAATCTCGATGATGAGCAGAGAGCTGACCGATGTCAGAAGCAGCAGGGCTGAAATAAACTGCTAAAAAGCAATACGCCTTCAGGCCCAGTTGTAATATTCAACTTGAAGTTCTGATGAATTTCAAGAATTAAGTTTCCAGTACAACTGGGCAACTTCCCATTAAAAGCAGCGGCTGTACAGGAGGATTCAAAGATGAAAAGAATCGGTTTATGCTTTAGGCTGGTTCCACATAAATTATACGCCAGTAAACTTCACATCCCCAGCCAAGACGTAGGATACGCTGGATTCAGAAATATGGATAGGAAACAGGGTAATCAGAGTTCTGGAAGAAAACAATATAAACTGGAAGAAAACAATATAAATTTTAACCACAGTTGAAGCACAGTTGATCCAGTGGAGTATTTGGCCTCACTAACCCATAAAAAATGCTTAATCATCTCAAAATACTGGGTCGAAGGAAAAATCAGCAAATATGCATTTAGTTTTACAATATCTATCCAAATTTACAGAATATCAAGGAAATCGCAGACAACTGGATAAGGATTTATTTTTCATTTAAAAACACATTAAGCAGAACCCTCTGCTTTCAGGTCAAAGTGAACTGATAAGTCTGACCAAAAAAAGTGGAAATTAAAGGAAAAAAACCCTTGAACTTTTTGTAACAAAATTACATTCAGGGACTAACTTTAATGAAATGCCATGCCTGTTTTGGTTTTTTCTTCATATAATATGAAAAAAATACTTCAAAATAAAATGTAATCCCTTTAATTTGAACTAAATTAAGTACTTCTGCTCAAAAAAGTTAAAACATCAGGTTGACCCATAATTATTTTTAGTTCAGTCATTGAACCGGAAAGACTATTTTTATGTCCCAATCATGTGATGAGATTAAAAGCTAAGGGACATAAAAAGATTAAGAAGAAACAATAGAAATTTTTAACATGGGAAAAGACTAATAGATAATCAGCACCTTATTTGCTTACAAGATTTTGTGGTGCGATTCTTAAACTGGAAGAAAAGTATAAAGGAGTGATATCAGAACATTTACAGATAGCACAAAATTTTACTTACTTAGTTCCCCCTTGATCCCCAAGGCACTTCAAAGCGAGCCAAGCAAGGTATTAAACAGACAGTACTGTGACTTGAAAAAGTCCAGTGTTAGTAAAAACAAAGAAATACACACCAGAAAAAAAACACACAAGCACAGAAGTATTTATGAATTACAGAAAGCTCCGAATTAACAGGAAAAGGATCTTAGTATCATTATAGAAGAAAAAAAAAATTATGCATAATGTGTTGCCGCTGCAGAAAACAGACAAAATATAGGTTCCATAAGGAATGTAAATGAGCATTGATTTTGAAAACAGTCCCAAATATCTGTGACTTGTGCTCCCTGAGTGCCAAACTGGTCACTTCACTTACATGATGATGCTGCAGAAAACAGTCAGCAGAACAGCAAGAATAGGTAAGAGTATTAAAAAAATGTTTACAAAGATTATTTACCTTGGGAAATAGTCAAATCAAAAGGAGGCAATAAAAAATATAAAATAAAGAAGAGATTGTTGATAGTTTTCTGCTGCCTTTGTCTCATAACACTAGGTGAGAATATTTAATTAAAGCCCAGCACATTAACAGTTCTCCAAGGAAGCATTTTTCCACAGAATAAATAATTACACTCTATGGTCTATAGCATCATTAAAACCAAGAAATGAGCAAAAATTTATGATGTTAGACATTTTTGCAAGCATACCCAGAATCCTAGTAATCAGTGTTACTGGATGAATATAAAGTCTCATTCCCAGCCAATTTCTAATTACTAAGAATTGCAGTAGGCTTTCCAGGACAGCAGATCTGCCTAGTGCAGCTTCCTCCCTCCCAAGATGACCACTTTCTGAAGATGCATATTCAACAAAAAGTACTTGATTTAGCACCTGATTCAGTAAGCTGAAAGCAGGGGTCTACATTTTAGGTGCCCTGGATGACAAAGCTCCTATCGTAGCTAAGGGAGAGTTAGTTAATAATCAGTGGAGTCTATCCTGATGAACAATTTACAGGATTCTGCTTTAGACAGCTATTAATCTTATCCTAGACACCTAAATTTAAGGGTCTGTAAACCCATCATTAAATCCCACCCTGAAGTTAGGGCAAGCCGAATCCCCATCCTGAGTATCATCTAGTATGTTAATTCTGACATTCCTGGAGGGCACCTTCCAGAACGAGCGAAATTATTTCCTCTCTTACTCTCAGACACAATTAGATAACAGAATTAATCTAGCCAAGATTTTCAGTTTTCGGAATATACACATATAGTAAGAAATTGAGTGGCTTTGTGTAATTCTTATATGCACCGGAAGCTGGCCTAACCCAAATCAAATGTCTAAAGCCAGCTGTACAAAGTAATGGCTCAAAGCCAGTATTTCTACCCTAAAATTATTATTTTCCATCACATTTATCACAAAAAAAACCCCGTAAATGAATTAAATGTTTCAAACATCAGTTTGGATGGATTAAATATAGGTGCTGCCACCCAATGCCTGTGCATTTTACATGAGACTCTACGATACATTTATAATAACCCAGGACATTTTATACATTCATGTGGCTCAATGACTGAAAGGCAGCACGGTTAACATCTACAGATTTTTTTCCTCATCAATGTGCATCAATTCTTCATCATCAATGTGCATCAATTCTTCATCATCAATGCGCATCAATTCTTCATCATCAAAAGCAAGGCAGAAGTAGAAACCTAAGCCAACAGCTAACTGGTCAAAATCTCCTCTTAAATCATAATTTATAACCACATTTGTTGCCCTTCATTAATTGAACATGCCTGTTCAAGAATGATTTTCGTATTTAAAAATCCCATTCCTTACACCCAGTAGGACAAAAGCACGCCACGAGTGTTCCACATGCCCATGCTTGCATGCTGGAGCACGCTATTCAGCCTCATTCAGTCCCAAGTCTTGTTTTGAGAACAATAAAGAGATTTTTCTAAATGCACTTGAGATATCAACACGCCATCTTCCATCCCCGCGCACCAAAATGCGTAAGGAGTTACAGCTCTCAGAAGAACTCGTCACTGCTCCATCTGCTTGCATGCCATAAGGGTGGGAGACGGATTCATCCCCAAAGTCTCCCCAAAGAGGTACCACGCTGTGCAACTACATTCCTCAGGTTGTGCTGAAACAACATAAACCACTCTCTGAGGCAGAAGCAACGCGCGGTGGAAAAAAACATGCCCCAGAGTACCCAACGCCATTGCGAGGACTCAGGGCCCACCAACGCCACTGAACTGGGGTGAGCAGAAGCCCTCAGGGGCTCCTGATGAGGCTGGCGAACATCTTTGATGGGCTGAATTGGCTTCATGAACCTCTTCTCTCTCTTCCCACAGACTTAGAAGGCTGGTACCTAACAAACAAGTAGGAAGAATCTGGCCTTGAGGGTCTCATATAAAGACTCTGAAGTCAAGGGACAACTTTTCCTCTAACAGCCTCTTCAAAACGCCGATAATCTATTAAAAGGCACCAGGGTGCAAGCTTGTGCACTAGGAACTACTTGCTAGAAATTAGTTGGTTGTTCATTGAAAAGTACTATCATCAGCAATAAAGAAATAAAACTGAAACAGATGAACTGGGTTAAGTTTAGCAGCTTCTCATATTAATTAGCAGATATTTATCTATCTCAACTTTTCCCTTAACCTCAATTTGTTTGTACTATGAAAGGAAAAGTAATTCTGGTGAACAAACACTGGTATTTAGTTACATAAAATATTCTGCAAGCATGCGCATTACAAATAAACTCCACCTTAAATTAGTGTGTTATGACTAATTTTAGGACTTGAGTTTGATCCAAAAAAAGAGCGTGGAAAATCTTGACACGCACACCTCTGTCTCCAAACAGACAAAGTAGAAAGGGCAGAAGAAGTAGCTTCTGCAAGCTGGGGGTAGGAGACTGAGGGGAGGGAGGGGATTTAAGTGAAATCACAAAAGGATTTGTAAAAAAAGTAATCGATTTCAATGTAAATTTTTAAAGGTGTGTTTTCCTGGAAAAATGGTCATTTGGTGTATATTCCATCTACATAAGTTTGTGTTAAAAATATTCTCTATTGGGACAAAGAAGCAAGAGGAGTACATTAACCAGAGAAAGCTAAAAATGTAATTTTTGCTTTTTTCACAAAGAGAATGCTAACAGAGAACTTAGAACATAAAGGAAAATAAAGTAATTTTAAGAAATCCTGGATTATCTTTAATATGGAAGGGAAAAAAAGGCAAAAAGAAATGTTTCTTTTTATTTATAAGGACTATTACTGGAAAGCTAACCACCCCCACCACCCTCCCAGCTCCAAACCAGTGCAGGCAAGACCAGAGATGTCTTACTTCACTGAGCTGTGTTGCTGGGAGACTGGGTTAGGAAAACAAAAAGAAAGCAGCCAAAAGATTAAGCAAGATGACGACTATTGCAATATTTCACAGTCAAATCAGATGACATTTCAATCCAGGAGAGCTATAAATCCAAATAATTTTTCAAAATGAATTTGAAGACTCCTTAGAGAAAACACTGTTTGCCTTAAATTACCCAGGACATGAAAATAAATGGCGTCTCCAAAGCTGTTAAAGCTCTAGCCCCTGAGATTTCTTTTTTCACTACCATGTTCCCCAGAAGTCTTGATACTAAATACAAAATATGCCTTTGGTGAAAAATGAGATACTGAGTGGCCTAAATGATTATAAAGGATACCAAAACACCAAACGTCATAAGAAAAAAAAAACAACAACAAAAAAACCCAAAAAAACACACACAAGACATTTTTCTTCCCCACACAAAATATATCAAGATCAGAGAATCACAGAGTATCTCAAGTTGGAAAGTACCCATAAGGATCATCAAGGCCAACTCCCTGCTCCTTGCAGGACTACCTACAACTAAACCATATGACCAAGAGCATCATCCAGATGCTCCTTGAACTCTGACAGGCTTGGTGCCATGACCACTAGGGAGCCTGTTCCAGTGACCAACCACCCTCTCAGTGAAGAACTTTTTCCTAACTTCCAACCTGACATTCCCCTAGCGCAGCTTCACTCCATTCTCTCGTGCCCTATCGCTGGTCACCTCTCCCTCCGCTGCACCCCTTGAGGAAGTTGTCAACTGCCATGAGGTAGCCCTGAGCCTTCTCTTCTCCAAGCTGAACAAGCCAAGTGACCTCAGCTGCTCCTCATAAGTCTTGCCCTCAGGACATTTCACCATCTTTGTCTCCCTCCTCTGGACCCACTCTAATAGTTTGATGTCCTTAAATTGGTATGCCCAAAACTGCACACAGCACTCAAGGTGGTGCCACACCAGTGCAGTGTAGACTGGGACAATCACCTCCCTCAGCTGGCTATCTGTGCTGTGTTTGACGCACCACAGAACACTGTTGGCCCTTCTAGCTGCCAGGGCACTCTGTTGACTCATATTCAACTTGCCATCAACTTAGACTCCCAGATCTCTTTCTGCAGGGCTGCTCTCCAGCCTCTCATCCCCCAGTTTGTACGTATAACTTGCTCTCGTTAAATTTCATATGGTTGGTAACTGCCCAGCTCTCTGGTCTATCCAGACGTCTAGCTGAATGTCTTCTTTCACGA
Organism: Chionis minor; assembly: GCA_013398295.1. Lineage (NCBI taxonomy): Eukaryota > Metazoa > Chordata > Aves > Charadriiformes > Chionidae > Chionis > Chionis minor. The sequence continues at coordinate 472,871 of VZSF01000225.1, forward strand.
TTCAGTTATCAGTAGTAACATTACCAATAGTCCTGGCTAACTGGGGAGGTCCCAGCTGACTGGACGTTAGCAAATGTTACATCCATCCACAAGAAGAGCCAGAAAGAGAATCCAGGGAACAACAGGCCTGCAAGTCTGACCTTGGTGCCGGGGGAGAATCATGGTGCCATGGAGGAAATCATCTTGAGTACCAGCATGTGGCATATACAGGACAACCAGGTGATCAGGCCCAGTCAGCATGCATTTATGAAAGGCAGGTCCTGCTTGACTAATCTGATCTCCTTTTATGACAAGGTGACCAAGACAGGGGATGAGGTAAAGGCTGTGGATGTTGTCTACCTAGACTTCAGTAAAGCCTTTGACACCATTTCCCACTGCATTCTGCTGGAGAAACTGGCCGCTCATGGCTTGGATGGGCATACTCTTCACTGGGTAAAAAACTGGCTGGAAGGTTGAGTCCAAAGAGTTGTGGTGAATGAAGTTAAATCCAGTCGGCAGCCAGTCACAAGTGGTGCTCGCCAGGGTTCGGTATTTGGGCCAGTTCTGTTTAATGTCTTTATCAATGATCTGGACGAGGGAATACAGTGCACCCTCAGTAAGTCTGCAGCTGACACCAAGTTAGGCGGGAGTGTCAATCTGCTTGAGGGGAGGAAGGCTCTACAGAGGGATCTGGACAGGCTGTATCGATGGGCCAAGACCAATGGTATGAGGTTCAACAAGGCCAAATCCCAGGTCCTGCACTTGGGTCACAACATCTCCATGCAGCGCTACAAGCTTGGGGAAGAGTGGCTGGAAAGCTGCCCAGCAGAAAAGGACCTGGGGGTGTTGGTCAACAGCCATCTGACTATGAGCCAGCAGTGTGCCCAGGTGGCCAAGAAAGGCCAACAGCACCCTTGCTTGTATCAGAAATAGTGTAGCCACCAAGACTAGTGAAGTACTTAGCACTGGTGAGGTTGAACCTCAAACACTGTGTTCAGTTTTGGGCCCTCACTACAAGAAAGACATTGAGATGCTGGAGCGTGTCCAGAGAAGGGCAACGAAACTGGCGAGGGGACTAGGGAACAAGTTTATGAGGAGCAGCTGAGGGAACTGGGGTTGTTTAGCCTGGAGAAAAGTCTATGAGGGAAGACCTTATCGCTCTCTACAATTACCTGAAAGGTTGTGGTAAGGTGGAGGTCGGTCTCTTCTCCCAAGTAACAAGTGACAGGACAAGAGGAAACAGCCTCATGTTGTGCTAGGGGAGGTTTAGATTTGATATATCTTGAATTGAAGAATGGAAAAATTTCATCCCCAGAAGGGTTGTCAAGCATTGGAACAGGCTGCCCAGGGAAGTGGTTGAGTCACCATTCCTGGAGGTATTTAAAAGACCTGCAGGTGTGGTGCTGAGGGACATGGTTTAGTGGTAGTCTTGGCAGAGGTTCTTTTAACTCTCTTTTTCCTGTAATGGAGGCTATAGTGAAGGAATTTTGGGTCTTTAGGGGATGTTGAGCCTTATATATTGTCTTGAACAAAAAGCGACAGTCATGACTGCTGGGATCTTCAACTCATCATCTCTGTATGCCTCATTATTCTTCAGCTATCCTGATGCCTGCATGACAGCTTTATTTCTGGCCAGGAGCAAGGCAGAAGCAGAGCTTCTAAGCAACAAAAATAACCTTTTCAAAAGGCAAGCTGGTACCTCATACAACCACCCCCTCATCTAAGACCTTCCGTCAGACTAGTCTTTTTAATTGCATTCTTAGTTAGTAAAGAAGCTTAGATTGACATAACACACTGGACTGTCCAGGCCAATGCGAACACGTCTTTGATGTGCTCTGACTACTTTGCAGCCACCTGGGAGGTACCACAGTAAGGAAGACCTGATGAAAATTTCAGGAGGCTTTCATTGAACTGCCTTGAACAACCTTGAACCTAACCAACATTGGCAACATGGACCACTTGTGAAACTAAAATCCTCAGGAAAATGGAAAATCAACATTTTGGTAAAGAATAACAGGATTTGCAGGTCAAGAAAAATGCACTGCATTTCCCACTGCAGTCAGCGGGAGAACTCAAGACCTTTGGAAGGACAACTTTACCAACAATCTTCCTCACAGCTAGTTCTTGTTCAAAAAATTTACTTTTTCAGAGCTTAAGAATTAGCAGAGGAACCGTGTCAGATGTTATCCCTTAGTTCCAACACAGCAGTGGAACAATAAATGGCAAGACCTGTGTACAAAACACACTTCTGAACTTACAGAAACAGGGATTTATGAACACTGTTTCTTATACCAGTATCAGAATAAAGGTACAACTGGTGAAGACAGCTTTTCCACGTGACTTGGAAACATATACGGATATGGTCAGCAATGAAGAAAATAAAATACATTCAACATGACAGAAAACCCAAAATGTTATTATAAGAAATTAAAACAATAACATGATTACATTTTAATCAATTCAGCATGTCACCTCAAAGACAAATTACAGCATAAAACCAAGCTGTACTAATAAGTACTAACAAAGTACTAACACTGAATCTTGCTGAATTTTTATTGCCTTGTATCATGTTTTGAAGCAACTGTTATCTAACATTCTAATTTCTGCTAAAAAAAAGAAACAAAATTATCAATAGCTGATGCAATATTGTCCTGATACATTATACTATTGCAAATAAAGGACATTTCATTTCCAAACAGAGAAAAAGTAAGAAGCAACTCAGAGGATTCTTCATTTTCTTAGTAATAGTCTATTCACAGCTTTTAAGACCAGTATTTTAATGGTTCCATACCGTGAAGCTGTTGTTGACATTTTTTGTACTCGATTCAGCTACACTGGCATCTGACAGGTCAACTTCATCAAATATTAGAGACTGTGAATGGAAAAGAACATAAAAACATTAAATATAATCTGAGTCCACTTTCGGGTACGCTTACAGTCAGTGCTTTCATTTCCTTGTGTCAATTCCAATTAGAAAATAAAAATAGGGAAAAAAAAGTGGTGAAAAAATAGAAAACACTGACAATGTGATAAAACTTCCTATTTTACCCCTAAATACAATCCTATTTGCTATCTAAGTGGTACATGAGAGCATAAAAAAGTAGCTTTAAAAATATACATTGCTTTAAAATCTCTTTTAAATAATTATTTTTTCACAGATGCAGCTTTGGGCATTTCTACTGTGTAGCATAAATGTGGTGTCAGAGGAAAGAGATTCACACTTAGTAAAATACAAATTAATTAATCAATTTTAGGATGGAACTCTAAATTCGTGAAGGGGAATCTGATGCAGCATCCATATGAGAAAACAGAGTTCAAGGGCCTGAAGAGATCCCTGCCGCTCCTCTGTTTCATGTTCCAGCAAGAAAAATAGCTTTTTTCTTCAAAAACCCCAGCCTCTGGCAAATGATTAATTAAGTTCTGTTAAACTCATGAAGGTTTTGAAGCACAGAAGGGAAGTTCAACAAAAATGCCTCCTCCTTTTTTTAGCTGAAATACGTTCTTCCTCTTCCATGACATAGGAAGGAGAATCGATGCTGGGGGAGTTTCAGCATATCTGGATTCAACGTTACAGAGTATTTGGGCCACTGCCTACTCATTACACCTCCTTTTCTCATCTTTATGGGACAGATGATGTTGCCATTCTCAGAGCTCTTATCTACCATGTTTATTAAATCCTTTTATCAACCGCTTGCGGTAGCACCATGAGCAGAGGAGTGGGGCAACAGGCATACTTCAGTGCTGGGCCCCTTGGTCGGACAGTGTTTTCCTTGATTCATCACAGCCACACAACTGTGCACCATGCAATGATACAGTCTTAGAAAGAGAGGTCTCCATGCCTTAGTCATAGTTTTACTGAGAAGACCAGGCAATGGAAGACGACAGAGGCCTGAAGCACCTCACCTACGGGTCCCACGAGTCGCTGCAACCCCGCAGGGTAAAGAAAAGCAATGCCGCTATCTGAGCCAGCCCAACAAGCCAAAAAGTTCTCAGTCCTGGCCCTGAGGGGGAGGGAGGAAATGCCTTTCAGAAAGAAGACGAGCATTCCCCTCTGCCCACCCCCAATTTTCCCACCAAAAATATCAATTGATGGGAAACAGCTTTTTCCCTTATATATCAGATTTGGCAGAAAATCCTCCGATTTTTATTTCAAGTAATCATTTCAACCTCTTCAATGGCAATATAGGCAGCAGTTTAGAAGAGTTTTAATGGAATTCAGTTTGAGGGATAACTTCTGAGCATTATACAATTTTTACATTTTTAAAAAAAATGTTAGGTTTGACTGCCTGAGAGCTACTGCACAAGAAAACCCTACAACTCCTTAAGATGAAGTTATTGTCTGAATACTCAAAAGGGTTAAAACAATTGTGATAAACTTCATTTAAAAAAAAAAATCAAGAGAAGTCACCACTCCTCCTTAGAGTTAATTTAACACACTGTATGTTATATACAGCAATTTTTTAATAAAACGATCACTAACAAATCATTAAATTATTATCATTATTATTACACTTAGAAATCTAAGCAAAATTGAAGTTACAAGTGTATGGCATTAGATAGTAATAGCATAGAATTACCTTTGAATCCTTAGCATAGTAAAGGGTACGACCTCGAAGTTTGAAATAACGCTTCTTCCACCTCTGAAAAGAACTGGTTTGCTTCAGTAGTAATCCTTCTTTTATACTTGTCTGAAAAATATTAAAATACAGAAGACAAGGTAAATATGTATCTAAATAGCTATACATATAGATGAAAATTACACTTTTTAAAAATTACATTACATCTCATCTCATTTAACAATTTAAAATTTTATCTATTCACATTAAATTGAGACTAATTCTCTGGACAACCAGACTTTGCATTGCTATTTTTTAAACAATTACAATGTTGGCAAAATGATAATTTGACAAGAAAACTAAAAAAGGCAGTCTAGAGGTATATAATTATTGTGAAGATGAACACAACGCAATTGTCTGAATAGCCGCAAACCCATAAATATTACAAGTGAGCAACAACTGATAGGGGCGTAATTCAGAAAAAAATACCAAAAACCATCTACACAAGGTCCTTTCCAGTTCCAAATTTGATTATGTTCAGGAAAAAAACAATTTCCACATAGGCACTAATTCAACAAGGTACTTAAATGTGTGTCTGATTCAAGCACATGAATTATGCCTTTAAAATAGAGGGAACGATCCAGTATGATGCAAGTCATGCATGACTTCAAGTGCGTTGCTTAACTGAAGTCTTCAGCATGAAACCAGCTTACCATTAGGAGTAATTATTATATGGAAAGTGTGACTACAGTAACAGCTAGGGATATTTTTATCAAGCAAGTATTTTTAGTCAAAAAATGATTTGCCGATCCAAACCTTTCCACTGCAGACTGAACCCTGCCTACATAAAGCCCTTTTTTTTTAAATGAATAAGACACAAATTAGCATATTTTAAACATGTATGCTGCTTTCACCAGAGTGTGTGGGATTCATCCAACCGATTACAGAAATTCTCTACTTAATCAGATGAAATGACATAGCATACTAATTGCATGAGACTTGAAATTAATTCTCTTCAGCTTTGAAGCACACGAAGAGTATGAGAAAATCCAAGTACATTTGGATATTATATTCCAAAATGGTCTCTGATATTTCCAGAATATTTCCAATTTGTAGTGTAGTAACGTGATGCAAATCTTCTAATTTTTAGACAATGTGACATAAGCATCATTTGAAGTTATTCTAGACCTTTCAGAGACTTAAACGAGACCTGGCCTAAAGTTCATAAACATCATCTTCTGTTACCAGACGTCAGATTCTCCTTAACCCAAGTAATGAAAATACAGAAAAAGCAGAAATGAGACTGAAAATGAAATGAGAAACATCGCTGCTACGTACATACATCGCACCTTTCATTTAGATACTCCCAACGTCACAAACTAAGAATATGGTCCAACGACCACAAAGCAACTGAATGAACGCTCTCAAAGAAGCAACCCTCGCAGATGAAACATCGCAGCTGAACGTTTGGGTTTATCTCACTCTACTTCTCATGCCAACAACCTGGACCAAGCCATTCGGTCAGCCCTCCTGCTCTAGGCAAGGGGTAGCAACTGCCAGTTGAAAGGGTCTGCTCACCCCACACCGTTTTAAGCTTGCTTGCAATCTTCTGACCAGACTCTAAAGATAAGCTCGTTATATACAATATAAACAGGGTTAATCAGTTAGCAAATACAAGCACTTATTCAAAGCTGTTTGTTGTAGCCGTGCAGCACTTCTGTTTCACATCACTCCCTGAGATTTTGGAAGCTCATCACATGGGATGGGAGTAGATGACTTGGATGTTTATCAGGGGTCGGAAGATGTAAGACCAGAGAAATTCAGTTCCAAGGAAACAGTACTTCACATACATGGCAGTCACTAACTTACTGGAAGAATTTCCAAAATGGAAGGAATTCCACATTCCCTAAAATGCACTATGTGTACTAGGAGACACAGAACATATATCACACTGAATATTTTCCAGAATTTCAAAATGTGTTCAAGGAACGTGAAACTCCCTAAATCTTTAGTTATCACTCACAAAAGAATTAATTAACTCTTCCATGTCATTTTTATGCCTACATAAGCCATTCCCCTATTTCTACTTACCCCTTAAAACACCAGTATCCCTAAAATCAAACCAATAACTTCAAAATTAAATCTATTTTGCAAATCAGCCATTTAAAATTAAATCCATAAAGTCAGCAGTAAATAAACATGCAGTCTCTGTGGAATGTAATTTTGTATCAAAATGTTAAAAAAATACTGGACTGGTAAACATTCACCCAAGAAATGTAAGCACTCCATGAAGTATACATCGAAAGTTTACATTTTACCACCTATAGATACACTATAGAGGTCTGAGCATCTTAAATAGACAATTCCATGGCTGCAAACATCAAAACTGAGCGTAAAGCTTTGGCCCGATATCCTTCATTGACTTCATGTAACCTTTAAAATGTGCAAAAAACCTTCCAGCCGCCAACTGAGTCATTAGGCCATCTGCTAATAACACTTTCCTGAATCTACACGCAAGTCACAGCACTTACAGTAATTTGAGATCGGAAGGGACCTCTCAGGTTGTTGAATGTAGGTCCACATCGTTACCTATGTCATGCAGAGTTTTTCAAAAGCATTGATCAGGCTATAGCTACACCTTCAGGAAGAGATCAGTACCTTTTCCTCTCCCAATGGCCGTTAAGACAGTGCTCCAAGATCTCGCTGTTCTGAGAAACCTTCTTCTAATTAATCTCAGCTGGACATTAAAACTGAAGCATAAGCAATAATCGCTGCCAGTTATACTAACTGCTTTCCTACTGTAATTTGGGAGAAACAAGAAGTGCGCATCCCACAATTCCACACTACTACTCAGTTTTACAGAAGCACCTCTCATCTGCTTGCCAAAACCTCTGACTTCCCCATACAGCGTCTTGTATCATCTAATAATACAACATCCCTCCAGAAGTACTGGACTATAATGGAGAGGAGAGGAGAGGAGAGGAGAGGAGAG